>OY390727.1:2710992-2825118 GCA_959613375.1 Heteropelma amictum
ATGCAAAGTTTTAGAAGGCTTCACCACGTAGAAGCCAAGATATTCATTGATGAAAATGCAACTTTTAACACGCGCTCTTACGAGAGACTACCGAAAATTGTGATTTTTACCAATAAATATCTCAACTTCCACGTGGTAAAACCTTCCAAAATTTATTATACACGTATATATGACATCAAAGAAAACGTATTCAAATTTTCAACAAAATCTTAAGAAAACGATAAAACGATAGAACTACCTTAAGGTAGTTCTATCGTTAGATTCAAATCGAAAAATTGTTTTGCAGTTTTTCTCACATACAAAATGGTTCGCGGGCTTCGGTTAAATAAGAAAAGTTGTTGCAAATCGACTAAAGAACAGCATACTCCAAATTCACGGTCATCCCAGGTGATATGTGCTCTATAATTACAAAAATTGCGAAAAAAATTTTCTCAAGATTTTTTTGGAAAACTCAAGAAATCTTCTTTGATGTTGCATAAAAATGTATGCAAAGTTTTAGAAGGCTTCACCACGTAGAAGCCAAGATATTCATTGATGAAAATGCAACTTTTAACACGCGCTCTTACGAGAGACTACCGAAAATTGTGATTTTTACCAATAAATATCTCAACTTCCACGTGGTAAAACCTTCCAAAATTTATTACACACGTATATATGACATCAAAGAATACGTATTCAAATTTTCAACAAAATCTTAAGAAAACGATAAAACGATAGAACTACCTTAACCTCGCGGTGAGGATCGAAAGGTTCGCGGTACGGAGAAAGGTCCTGGTTACAGAGATACATTTGTCGAGTTTCCGTGACCGATGAACCCGCACTGTCACTCGGCCAAGGATGCTCGTCCGCCACACGTGTACGAGATGGTACACACCAACTTCCTTTGTTCCAGTTTGGAAAGCGGTGTGTCTTTCGCGGGACGACCCGGGGCCTGCGGAGAGCAGCATCGCCAAGAAATCAGGACTCGATCCTAATCCTTTTGTCTCGCATCGATAACTCGTAAAAGCCCCTTTGTTCGGTCGTCTCGTACGGACCTCGTAGTCGCGTGTAACCTCGATAAAACAGCGGCAAGATGACGACGTAGTTGCCCCGTTTCCGGTTTCCCATTTCGTATTTTTCTCAAATTCGCGACACATCGGAAGATCCAGTTTTCCGATTCGTAGATAGTTTCACTTCCGGCGGAGTTTGCATGTCTCTCGTTAAACTCGTATAGAATCCACGGCGAAACTGCGATTGCACGACTCTGCTTTACCTCCCGTCGGTATATACGTCATCAATCGCATTCGTCATAATTTTTCCTACTTTTGCGCTGGAACGAAGAGGAGGGACGACGTGATGGAAGAAGAAACATTCGTGTCCAAAGAAGTCACGTTGCCCAGAGTGTTGTATCGCGGTGACGCGCGCGATAATCAACTTAATGGGGTTCTTCGTTCTCCACGTTGGCGGCTTCTTCTCGTGTGATTCACCGCGACGACCAAAGGAAGTCCGGCCGAATGGACTCTCTCTCTTGCTCTCTCGCGAGTTTCTGAAATGGCAATCGCGGAAAGCTTTGCGCAAACAGCTCCTGGCACCCGACGATCGTCGTCCTCCGTCTCACGTAACGAAGCAAGCGCGTCCCTTGCTTTCCACGTTTCTACACGCGTCCTCGCAGACTTTTTCACGAGTTCGCGGAAACGAGCATCCAGCCGGATCGAAAATCTCCCGTCGTTTTTCGTTTTCGTTTTTTTCTTCCCCTCCAACTCGGCCGCCCTCGGACGTCTCCGTCGTTTCCTGCGGGATAATGCAAATATCTTCTCCCTCGAGTCCCTCCCGAGCGGTCAAACACGCCCGCGATTGAATTTCGATCTCCTTTCGAGCGAGAACTCGAGAGAGAATCGGTAAATGTCGATCGAACATGGAGCTCGTTGAATCGCGATTGCACCAGCCCGATATCGAACGTACGAACGCTCATCGATGCTGCATGGAACACGAGAAAGAGCAATCGTCCAAGGCGCCCGGTATGTTGGCAACTTTCCCTCCTACGCACGTGAAACGAAAGAGCGACACGCGAACGGCCTTTCTAATCCACCGTCCACGCAAATGTTTTCGAACCTGTTAGTATAAACTACAGATACGGAGCACAGAGTTGTGTATTGCGGCGAAACATCGGAGAGCTGCCTGCTGTTATTGTGATGCTTGGCTGGTAACGGACGGAGGAATGGGCGGACGCGAGCGAGCGTTGCCTGCAGCGCACGGGGCAAGGACGGCCGAGGCCGAGCAGCAGCAGCAGCAGGAGCGCACAGGCGGATGAAAGAATCGCCGAGCGTGCGAGCTGCGCGCGAACGAGGATGGCGCGATGAGAGAGTGCCACGGATGGACAGACTCGAGGAGATCTACGACTACTTTGAAAAGACCCGAGACCCTAGCTTTGGTTTTAATCTCGAGACGTATTTTTCTATCGAATGATTTCGTTGGATACAGGCAGCATCGACTGCGGTGGAAAAGATTTGACTTGCGAGCGGAGCAGGAACAGTCGCGGTAACAATGTCAGAGCGCGCTTTGAGAGGGTAGATGAGAGAGCAGCGCCGAGGAGCGCCGTATATAGTTGCGATTTAAAATTCAAAAGGTATATTGAATAATACGATAGAAAGAGAGAGAGAGAGAGAGAAGGTACTGCGAAGTCTCGACAAATAAACTAGTTTCGCCGAGCTCTTCCTTCTCTCCCGGTGCTGCTCAAAGTGCATATACCGTCGCTGCTGAAATTGCACATATACGCTGTACCGCGCGAGGATGGTACAGCACGCCGTGCGCGCACGAATCTCAAAGTCTAATGCAATCGTGCATGCGGCCTCATCCTCCTCACGTGCTCACAAGGATATTTTTAGGGAACCAGTTTGCGGAACTTCACCGAGCGAACGATTTTCGCTCTCCCCCCGTGCGGCTGAACGCGAAATCGATTCTCTCTGTCCAGCTGCACACACACACACACACATACACACACGTGTCAAGCTCTCGGAATAAAGAGCGTTGTCACGCGGGGAACTCAAGTTTTTGCTCAGTCGCTGCGATGAAAATGTAAACCTACTGTATTACAATGATATTTGCTTATTATTTTTACGAGTTTTTCATCGTTAACGATCCTCGCTGAAGCAAAGGAAGTCATAAATTCCGCGAGTCGCCGGGGTGGTCTTTGGAAATAGAGTTTATCGTCCTCCAGAACCAAGTACTTTTGTCATTGGATCGTTTCCGACCGTTCGTCGTCGATATTCAAAATTCATACGCAGACGTTCATCCTCCAGACTTTTATTCCCAATTTGCGTCAAAGTTCTTTTTAAAGCTCGTACATCCATCGCATCCAGCGTCTCTGCAGAGTTTCACGTGCTGTTGCGTTCTTTTTATGGTTAGAGAAGGAATGTTTGCGCGCTCACTGCGCTGCTGTTACACACTGTTACGTGCGAGGATTTCACTGAGGGATACCAGAGGCAGCCGGCCAGTCGGTAGAATCCTCAGGAGCAGAGTGCGCAAAACAGCGAGCATCTCGTCGCGAAAACATTCGTTCGCTGAGGGAACGCCACGGTGGAGGGGAAAAAGGAATAAGCGCAAAGTGCGGTATAATACGAGGCTCGTGTAAAATATGCCGAGAGCCCGGTTCGCGTTGCGTCCCCGTCGGGAGAGGGGCCTCCGGAGGTGGACTCTTGATAGCCGCGAGCAACAGATGGCCGTTTCACACGGAGAAACGTACTGTTTAGCCCGGACTGCGCGCGACCGCGGATAAAGACCCAGTTCTGTAGAAATATTACGTGTGGTCTCGAGTGCCTACAACATCGAGGGGGTTTACGGGTGTGTAATAAGCAGGTCGTAGAATCAAAGCGTGGAACGATCAATTCCCCTCTTGTCTCGACATTTTTCAATGTCGTTTGGAAAAATCGTCCACTGAACGACGGCGCTCTGCGGAATCTTGTCAATCCTCCTGTTTGCGATCGTAACGCACTTGCACAGAGTCCGCAATCAAAGCGGGCTCGAGTGATGTTGAAGCTTCTTTTTTTATTTCTTTTTTTTCTTGCTCCTCTTCGTCCCTGCGGCATTTAAGCGTTTCCCCCGCCTTTGGCGGTGAGCAACAGTCAACAGGAATAATTTTCTAGGAACAGCAAGGAGCGACTATAGGCGTTTTCCAGTGCAATAGACCCGTCGTGCCATTGTCGACGCTCCGGGAAGTCACCGAGGGGATTCATGGGCCTCGGAGAATCGCTCCTCGCCCCGTTTATTCCTCGGGACCACCGCGGTCCTCGGCCATCTCCGATTTATGGCGATACTGTTTTCTTGAACCATTTTTTTTTTTCTAAAATACAACCCTCGTGTTTTTCGCTCATTTTTCGTCAAATTTTTGTACTCGACTGTACCCCGCAGCCACCGTGAATTCAATCAAATTGGAAGGATGCACAGCCCGCTGCCGGCAGAACGGCTCGCATTATTCGAGCTTCCGTTGGCGCGTTCACCCCTTTTTGCTTCGCGAAATAGCCTTTTGGCTTGATTGCGCTACAGTTGTCGCGTCTCCCATGGGGATTTTTCGCGTTTGTTCGCCGCACAATGCGTCGGTAATCCGCGCAAAAGCCATTGTGTATATTGGGCTAAACGGCGGAGGGAATATCATGTCGAAAAACGGATCGACACTTTTCGTCAACCCCGAGACTAGTGTCACCCCTTCCGGTTAGTGAAAATTCGCTCGAAATAACCAGGAAGCGACCCTCTGGCGTATCGTTTCCTCTGCGCTTATCGACCACGTGTGATCACGCACGAGCAACGACGGTTAAACGCGGTAGGGAAATTATCGCGGCAGTGTACGGAGCGTGGAGCGTCGGGAAAATGCACGCGCGCGTGCTTTCGTTGCCACGCGGAGGAGGGTAACGCTCGTGACACAAAGGAGCGAATCACAGGGGCTGTTTATAGCGGTTGCCATCGAAACGATTGTTGAATCACCGGGGCAGTGGCGCGAGAGTCATGGAGCCCCCATTTGCACCCTCCGCGAGGAACTTTTGCGTACGTAAACACACGCGCACTGCCGGGCATCTCGTACACGATTGAAATCGCTCAACGCTTTAAAACCGCACAAACGATCGAGCGCATTATCCGCTACGACCTCGCGATGCTACAAACGGATGCGCGGGCGCGATGACAAATCTACAGATGGCGGAAAATTTTGGTGCTAAATTCACGCGGTGACGAAAATGTTTCTCGAGGGGGGAATGAAAGACCGGGCGATGAACCGCAGCCCCGCATATGGGCGATCTCTCGAGGACGTGATTGTAGGGGCGCGCCCTTATTTATCGCGGCCTGCTTCCGGCGTAACGTCGCTGGGTGCGACCGCGCCATCTATATCTTCATTTAATTCGCCAATACAGTGGAGTAATCCTCGCACACCGGCAAACAAGCTTCACCGCAGCCTCGGCGATACACCCTACGGTGAACAATCCACCTACGAAGACCGCACGAAGATTGATTGAAGAATCAGAGGTAAAAACAGAGGGAGGAGAGAGAAAGAAAGGTTTGCTTTCGTTATTTCTCTTTTTCATTCGGGCCAACGACGCGCGTCATTGTTTGTTCGTGCTTTTGACGAGTCTCGCGCGTATATAGATCTCCTCCGCGCCTCGCTCACCCATCTCTCTCTCTCTCTCTTTCACGGTTTGCGAAAGGCTCTCGGGCGGAAATGGACTACAGTCGCAATCTCCGCGTTGAAAAATATATATCTGTTTCTCGGAACGCGGGAGCATACATCCACCCGGATTGCATGTTTGTAACATGCAAAACTCCCCTTTGTTGAGATTACTCCGGCGGAAGGTTGGGACAGCCTGCTGGCAGCGCGGATACGACGAAGCGAAAACGAAAATCCCGTCAAAGGAGAAAAAATCCATTTATTCCGGGCAAACTTGTTGTTTTTTCGCTCTCGCTTCTGTCTCTCGTCCGTACGCTCGAGTTCCGCTCCACAGCAGCCTCGAGTCCGACGAAAAGGGCAGATACCGGTGGGGAGGGAGGGGGGCGGCTCGTCAATAAAACGCCCGAAACATTCTTCTCCATGGTTAATCGGCGAAAACAATGGAACGTTGTTCCAATTGCGTGTCTCACCATCGGTAATCGATAACGAAAAGCCAGTGCACCAATTTGTGCTCGTAAAATCTTCTTTTGACGAATATTTCGCTTTGTGCGAGCGCGCGCATTCCCAGAAAGGGTCGTGAATCTTTGAAGGGTGCACAAACGCGCCAACCGCCGGCTCGAAAACTCTTCCGAAGCAACGCACGCTGGGTTCCGAATCCGTTCTTCCGGTAATTGGATAAATTTTCTAGAATCTCCGTCCATGTTCGTTTTGATTCACGGTACACGTGGGTAGTGCGTTTTTTGTCCGGCCAAAGCGCGTACGTTGCGCAAAGCGTCGCCAGAGTGCTCTCCTCATCGACACTCGAGCGGTAATGCACGAGGCGACGTCGCGGCTCGGGCGTACATCGAGAGATGACGCAAGGCGGCACTCGGCGATGGCGCACCGAGGAGTTCGAGAGCCGCGCTCTCGAACTCCTCGCGCGAAGGCAAAACTTGGCGGAAAACGCTCGAGTCGCGCTCAAAGTCGCCACTGAATCGGGCGAATGGATTTTGCGGCACAGTGACGGTGTCCACGTACGGCGATAATCTCGTAACGAGGGACAGAGTCGTTGAAGATCGTGTCGCTGCGTGGACAGCCGAGTTTATCGCGGCGGAGAGTCCGTCATCGAGGGTTTATCGAGGCTCGACACTGACGAGTCCGATCCTTGGCATTTTGAGGGAAAGAATCGGCGAGATCGCGAGGCGCGAGAAAGTATCGCGCGCGCGCGCCTTGGGTGTCGGGGGACGGGAGACGCTACGCGGCGACGGGTATCGCGCGCAGTGGGCTCTCCATCACTCGGGGCTTTCCTATTAATTCTACCGCGATACTCGTTGCGGCGGGCGTGTGCGACGTACGGAGGAAGCGCAACGAGAAAGACGGCAGACTCTGCCGCGAGTCGGATACGACGTGGCGCCATGGATCGCCGAGAATATCTCACGTCTGAATCACCCGCGCGCGCAACGACTCGGTTAAAAAGCTCTGATCTTGGTACGGACGTATATACGTGGATATATATATATGTATATCGACGAGTACATACGGGCAAGCTCTGTTGTTGTTACTGCGGTCGAGGAAGACGCGTGTGAGCGACGACGGAGAAGAAGAGGAGATGCGCCTCGTACACCCCCTTTTCTTCCTTATCCCGTCAACTCCTCCTTCTTCCTCTCGGAAGAAAGATGAGTACGAGGCTAGAGCTCGGTCGAGACTGACGCGCCGCGTGTACGTACACACGTACGCGCGAGGCACTGTTCTCTCGCATCGACGGACAGTGCATCCTGCTAGCCTCCGGGAATATACAATGCGCGTCTTTCCATCGAGATACGAGAGAAGAAAAAGAGCGCGATTCTCGGTGGCGCCCACCGAGAATGCGATGCGGACTCTCATAACCCGGAGAGCCAAGGGATACGCCGGTCCAGGGGTGTTCATCAAGCTCCGCGTCATCGTGAATCCACATGCCGCGAGGAAGGGCATGTGGATTCGTCTTTTTTTAAACATCCACCAGACGCCGAGAGAGAAAAGTGTATTCGGGATTATACGATTAATCCGCGTATACACAATTATTTATATACACGGTGAGTCAAGCGAGTCGCATCCGAGTGGAGGAATGCGACTCGAGGCACGTTGACCTCGTTGGTCACGAGTCTCGTTGCTCCTCTCGCCCAGCGGCGTGCAGCATCCATGCGTCCCAGCGAGCTGTGACACGTCCGCGATCTGTGCACGGTGGAGCACGGCCCAAATGGGACGCGCGCACCGCAGCCCGCATCGACCGATGAAATTTCGAGCGGACCCTCGCTTCGTCGTCTGCCTCCGTCGCCGCCGCCGCTCCACCTAAAATTACGCAACTCAATTTAGAGAGATGATTCAACCACGCGCGCGCGCGCGCGCCATCTACGAAAATCATCATCCGCGCTCGTCATGCTCGCGGTCGGACGGAAGAAAGAAATCTCGCGGTCCGCGTAGGAGACGCGATGATGTCAACGGTCGCACCGCGACGAGGGATGCGTTTGCGATCAAGTATACGGGGGGGGGCATCGGCCAGCGTGGCTACGGGATGCTGGACGGGGAATCGTGCCGGCGAGGCTCCCCCGTCGAGTGATTCATCCGCGGAACGTGAGAAACACGACCTAACGCGAGCGGAGAGCAGGCTGATCGCGCGATGCCGCGAGATGCACGCGCGGACCGTTCTATTTCTATTCCTAGCGGGCCGTACCATGTCCGTTCGGTCTGTTTGTGCCCGCTAATAGAAGCCCGCTTGATGAACCGGGCATCGCTTATAGCCCGCGTATAGAAAAAGCGAGGGGAAGACGAAGCGCACATGTCCGTGATTTCCACCACCTGTGCTCGAACGCGGACGCATTCGCGCTAAACATCCCGTGAAATTTTCATCCCGAACCTTTTGAGGCTTCGGCCGGGTTATTCGGATTCTCCGCTGCGACTCAAAGTCCATCGTCTTTGGAAACATCGAGGAAATTTCACGAGAGAACTTTCTATCGTTCCGCCGACGAGTCGCGCGGACTCTCCGCTTGGAAGCTGTTGCATTCTACGAGCCCGAGTGGCTATTTTAACGTGAGTATTTGGCAGAGCGCATAACTCTTTGCCGAGTATTCTTCGAGTGCTATTAACCTCACTCCCGTCGACTCCTTCTCGAACGTTCAAGCTCGGAAGCCTCCCCGGCAATCATCTTCAACGTGTTTCTCGTCTCTTTTTCTCTCCTCTTCGAACGAAGGCATACGTAAAATCGCAGGAATTTTTCCCACAGCGATCGCGAGTCGGAATCGTCGAGTGCAGAGCTGGCGCGACTGGAAAACGCTTCCTAGAAACCTACTTTCGCGAAGAACCAAAAAAGGGGACCAACAGGCACGCGTCCGGCTACTTCCGGTTTCCCGGGAGATTTCCGGGCGCCATGATATTGCCAATCCTCATCACGTTCACGGGACTTCCGGTGATTGGGTATTGTCCGTGAACGTCGCCGGTCGTAGTGTCGAAACGTGCACGGCCGTACTTTCGGAACGATAAAAATAATACGCCGTCGCTTCGTCAATGCCAATCGAGTATGCCTCTCGTCTCGTCGTCCCGCGACGTTTTCGCGTCAAACTCTCTCGTTGTATTAAATTGGGGAGCTTTACTTGCACACCCTTTACGGGTTTTTACAAGCCACCCACCCAACTACTACCCATTCTGTATCATTTCCTCGTACCTTCCTCCGTTTTTCTGGGTGGATGGATTTTCTCCAATAGACCTACTTTTTTACGTGGATTCCGAACCACGAGAGAACAGTTTAAGACACTTAGAAAAAATCCATTGATGTCGGCGGCGGGAATCGAACCCGGACCCACCGGGTGTGAGCCGGGCGCGTTACCACTAGGCCACTGCCTCTCTAGTATCTCTCTCGTTGTATTTTATCCCGATCTTGCGATCCCATCGAAGCCAGGTCGATCCACCCACGCTTCGGCCCATCCGCACGACCTCGCGATCATCCAAAATCCAAAATTGCCACGATTTGTATCCGCGATACGACGCGCGTTGCGCAATTTTCGACCGTCCCCGACCGAGCCCGTTATGGCGTTCAACCTCGACCACCACCAGGCACCAGCGTAATTGGTAGAAAATTCGAGAAACATCCTCGCCGTGTGTTTCAAGTGCTCGCGAGATTGGATGACCTTGAAACTGACGCGAAGAGTCGGCGCGCGTCACACACTGTCAGGGTAAAACTCGTTCGAGCCAGCGATGTATGTCGCAGCAGCAGCAGCGTGTGCATGTGCGCGTGTGTGCCTTGCGCAATCCACTCGTTGCGCCGCGCGTAACCGTGCAAAGTTCATAATAATGGTTATTGTCCTCCTTGTGTGCCCAGAGGCGACAACGCGACGAGTCAGCACTTTCTCGAGGAGCAAAGAGCAAGAGAGTCACCCCGCCGCGCATTCACCGGGTTTTCCAAGTCGCCGCGAGTCGTCTCTGCGATTCCTCGGTGAATGATGGTGCGTAATTTCCACGTCCGTCTGCAGCAGCAGCAGCAGCAGCACAGGAGCGTTAACGAGCGCGTACCGCTCGCTCTTTCGACCCGGGCTCGGTCGCACGCGATCGCGCACCATCACGTTTCAGAAGCGCAAAACCCGCGGAATTCCCTCGGCTCGCAGCGGCCCGCGACCAAGGCCGCGCGGGAACACCGCATGCCCGCTCGATCCCGATCCCGAGACTCGTCGTATGAATGAATGCCGCGGACGCGACCTAGGCCTTGCTGCATTTATATTGCACCTACGTGATACGATTGTGAGACGTCGCAAGAAACCGTATCTCGCCGAGGGAAACAGTATAGCGCAGCACGGATCGACGGCGATTCCGTGTTTCATCTTTTTTCGAAATGTGGCATTGAAAACGTTGCACGAGGGGGCTTTTTTTTGCTCGAGACTCGTCGGGCGAGATTCGAAGGCTGTCGGAATCGAGAATAGAGAATATACCGCGATAACGAGTGATTTTTCAACGCTGTATATTCGATGCGGAATTAATTTCACTGGACGGGCGATGACGCGTATCAATCGAGATACCGCACGGAAGAAAATAGACGTTTTACCGCGATCGCGTACCTCTCGTACGAGACTTTCGCCAATTATTTTCTCATCAGGATTCTAGCACGAAGGCTCACTGTCATCACCGGGGTTCAGCTTTTCCACGGGTCGATCCTAAAGAGCGTACGAGCTCGGATTTCAATGCACCGGGGCAATTTCACCAGCCTCGACTTTGTCAGTTTCATTGCTATCCTCTTGTTTTCCTAACTGAATTTTCCAAAGTCTCATTACAAAATGATTGATGCCTCTGTCGATGCGAAACGTAATAATCGTAGTGAGATATGTCGCTAGCGAGGATACGTGATGAATTGCTTATCAAACGATCGTCGGCTGCGTGCGAATGACGGGTCCTCGATCGTCGACTGGACAGACGTACTTTATTCGCGTCTCTTCAAACGTCATCGTCAAACTACCGCGCGGAACGTGATGAAAGCTTTCAGACCGTACAACAAAGTGCTGTCACGCGCGGTCGTTTTTTATTCTCGTTATAAGAAATGGACTGGTAAAATAAAATGATTACTTTGATCGTATAAATCGGCGGATCAACGAGGATGCTATGAAAAGCAGCGGACTTTTTGGTTAATTAATTTTTTTTTGGAATTTCGCATTGAGTTAATGAGTTTTCGGTGAAATATCGGTGATTTTCGTAATCAGCGGGAAAAAATACATCGATATAGAGTGTTTAATCGAATTTAAAAAATCGAACATTTTTCGCCATTTTTTGCCAAATTCATTTTAATCACTAAAATGCTCGCCATTTTTTCCCTGATTCAGGTAGACACCCCAACTTGTGCTTATTCTCTTCGCAATTGTTGAGGCTTCAAAATGCCGTTTGGTTCATGTAGATATCTTGATTTTTCGATTTTTGGCAGATTTTTAAAGTGGGACCATCGATTTTCGACAATTTTCCCATACATACCCCTTTGCGTTTTTTTCGCCGATTTTCGACAGCGATTTTAAGGGTGAAGGAATAGAGCTATCGACATTTTACTTTCACCGTTGTCCAAGTCTACTCGAGGGCTTTTCAAAACCCCCCCAAAAAATGTATGTAGCATAATTATTAACCTAGCTATGACCACTTGAAATTTCGACTTTTTGAGGTTTCCGGAAAAGTGGCGAAAACTGAGTCGGAATTTTTTTTTTCAATTTTCCATAATTCACCAGCCTGTTTCATCGCAAATTTTCCGCCGATTACGAAAATCATCGAGTTTTTCGCGAAAACTCGAAATTTCATCAAGAAACCGCAAAAAAGCAGTTAATTCCAAGCAAAAACTTGAAAAAAACATCTCTCGAGTCAACTGCAAGCCGAAGATAAAAAGAACACGTCGTTTCGTGTAAAAAAAAAAAGTTATCCCGACGTAGCAATATTTTAGACTCGAGATATTCAAGATTAAACTTGATTAAAATTGAGACAACCGAGAAGAGAGACATTGTCCTGCCACCAAGTCCAACGACGACCATAGGCAGTTTGAAAATATCCGTGCATACACCTAACGAGAATCTTGTAACATGGACGAGTTCAACGTACACGCTCCCTCGAGCCTTTTTGCGGAAGACGATTGCGAGAGCGCCAATTTCCTGTCGAGGAACGCGACGCGATATTAGATTTTCATCGAGGTATCCCATCATCCCCAAGTGGGACAAGGCCGGCCGAGTCCCCGCGGCGCAACATCTTCCTCGATCATTGTCATCAGTCCCGTCAACCGTGGCGTGGTCGTACGTACGGGCTGCATACCGCGGATCGATCCTTTTACCACAGCAGATGCGCGTGTGTAACGCGGGTGCATCAATCTCGAGTAAACAGGCCAAATAGGGGCTTGCCGAGGCCGCGTTGAATTTACGCAATCGCGGAGTAAAAATAAAACGTACGACGTATACGATTTACGAGAAAATGTACGTTCAAAAACATTAATTTTTCGTTCGATATTCGAATATACACATGTCCAACTCCTTCCTCGGATATTATTATTATTACGGTTATTTTTAGTCCCTCACAGCGATGCTATCCCTCAACAATATACCATTGATTTCTCTCATAATTCACAGACTCCTCGGTTGGCGATTTTACGCGCGCCAACTCGGATCCGAGAGTTTCTACAGAGTCACCGTACGTGTATTCTTTCGGAATATCATTGCATCGCGAGATACGTAATCGACTACCCATACAACGCCGTACATCGCGAGTCAAGTACGGCGTTCGAAGCGACGCATTTACGACGAGTATCTCGACTCTCGTATTGTCGTACCTGCGGACGCGAGTCATCGCCGATGAACTTTGCGCGGAGAAGCCGCCAACACCGAGGAAGGAATGCGCACTCTGGTGCGTTATTATCATCATACGATAAGTCAGGAGAATCGATCATCGACTCTCGCTCGATTCTCCCCATCCTGGCGGTGGTACCGATCCCGGCGCTCGGCCGCGGGTCGTTAAACTCGAAAGCGAGATGATTCCGAAGTTTGCATCCAAGCTTAATCCTCCGAGTATCTCTCATCAGTTTTTGCCGGAAATAAACAAAAAATAAACTGAAAATTGCGTAAATTTCAATTTAAATTTCATCTTTTCTCTCGTCACGAGGCACAGTGACATCGAACTCGATCGCGTGCGCTCGTAACGAAACTTATTCCGTTATGGCGCGGAAGATGGGGGGTAGGGAAAGGGGCTGGTGGCGTTTGTATCGTCGACGTCGTTCGACGTTATTACCCCGCTTGTGTACTCGCTGCTGCTGGGTCTTGGCCGTAGTGTCTCGGTGTAAACGGCGCGTCAGTCCCGAGCCGCGGAATCGAACAGCGACTAGGAGGTGGAGCGAGCGAGGCGCGAGTACGACGACGAGACTCGGCGCTATACCGCAGCAGCGCACATTCTTCCGCAACGTGTACAGGAGAACGAAACGCGTTCGTTCGCTCTCGCTTATGTTTGCTCGTACGTCGTTGGTCGTTGCCACTCGGAGGTCTACGACCTCTCGGCCTTCTCCGGTGTGCTCTCTCTCCGAGACTCTCCGCGATCCGTTGCTCACAGCGGTCCATAACCTTCCGAGTAACCTCCGAGTCTCCGCGTCTAGAGTACGAGACCCGTCATTATTTTCCATGCGCCGTTTAGCGTATTCGAGCGGAAGAGAGCTCGGCTCCGAAGCGCGGACTCGAGAGATCGAGGCATTTTGCTTCTCGAAAAAAATTCATCATCGCGGTTACACTTCCATACCGACTGAAATTTCATCCGGCGTAAAGTGCACTCGGTGCGAACGGAAAAATCCTCGATTTCGCGATGAAATCTCGCGGCGAGAGTACCAGCCAGGGCGATCCTTGACAATTTTATTCCCCGTACCCGATGTGTCCTCTCTTCCCACGCCATCTACCGTTCGGCTTTTCATCGCCAAGTTCGCGCTCCGTTTCTCCTCGAGGGAACTCTACTCGATTTTTCCTCCGGGAATAATGCACGCGCGCGTTTCACCCGAGCTGACGCTCGTCAATTTTCGTTTTTTGATTCTGATACACGCCGACGCGCGTCGGCTCGTCCAGTCGCGCTCTTGTTGCGCAAAATCTGCATAATCGGAGTGATCAACGTCGCGTTAAAACTATGCGTAATCGCTGGATGCGAGTGAAACGTGTGTGCGCGCTGATACTCGTGAAAGCGGAAGTGAGAGAGAGAGAACGGGAGACGGCACGTAGAGCAGTTTGCATTGATTTACGAGGGGCGCTAATTCGCGAACGCTCTCGTCTCGTTGTCGACTTCCTAGACGCGTTACACGGCTCGTACCGTTTCAAAGTGTCGCGGCGAGCGAAATTATCCAGCTCCGGTACGAATCGGAGCCCTCGTGCCCACGACGTCCGGCGAAATGATGTGTGCCTGCGCGTGAGAAACGCCCGGATGAAGATAAATGATTCGAGGGCTTTGGTTCGAAAATCGCCGCGATTTTTCATTCTCGGATTTTTGATCGACGCTCGATCGCGACTCTCTTCAGTTTGGGAGCATTAAAAATACTTGCAACTTTGTATCTCTCGCCGGCATCGCTCGTCTACTCGAAGCAATGCTCCAGGAATGTCTCCTATCTATATACAGTTTGCACATTGTACATACACATATACAAGTGTGTATGTGTGTGTGTGTGTGTTTTTTTTTTTTTTCACTCTTTTGCTCCGCGAGTCTCGAGCCGACCGTCGGCTCTAATAGCACAGTGCCTGTCTGAGCGCGAGACTTCTCGCAGCTGAAACCGCGAGACGAACGAGAGGCAGAGAGGGACAGAGAGAGAGAGAGAGAAAATAACAAGGAGAGCGCGGATGAAAGACTCGCGAGACGTTTCTTTCGCGTGTCAATGCCTGCTTCGTGGCTGAAAGCTCTTGGAACTGTGGCCAGCCAGCGGCAGCGGCCGAGCCAGAGTCGGTATGTGCTCATATAAAGACAAAACTCGCACGTGTGTTTGGTATTACCGCTCGTGCTTTAATGTCTCGCATCGAGCTTCTGCGTCGAGCCTCCGATGCTATTCGCCGCGCTATGCAGAGTTCAATCCCGCACTAAATATACGGTATATCGGCGGTAGGAGCGAGATGAATTTCTCCCTTTCGCGGCGATTTAAAAATGCCGATTAAACCGCGTCTCGTGTCACAATTTTTCCCAACGAATGCGAATCAGTGATTCCCATTTCGAAACAACTCGTTTGACCCGTATTGCATTTGTTTCGGTTCTTCTCCGCGCGATTTTTTTGCTGTTTTTTCTCTCGTTTCTTTCGTTGTTTCGTTGCCCGATGGAGTATGCATTAAAAGCGGGTGGCGCAGCACCAGCGGTATTATTACGTTATTACGGCTCGTTTTGCCGGCGTTCAACGGACTCGAATACCAGTTTGCATATTCGTGTTCTCGTTTTGCGTACGAGATGGCGTACTGGTTGCGATATTACCAATACGAGGATTCGATTATACACGCGTGTAGCATAATGGTACGTACGTGGTACGTCGAGCCGAGATCCTCGAGACGTGCGCTCATGCCGCGCGCTGTTACCGCGCCGCGGTTTACTCTTGCCTATTAATTTATCGACGAGGGCGAATCTCGTTGCGATACACGCGGTGGATTCGCGAGATCGGGGCGACCTCTACGCCTCTCCAGCGCGAGATTTCCGAGTAACAAATAATAATTATATCGCAACTCGGACGGTTCGTACGAGAGTCGAATGAGGGCTCTTTTTCATACCGCCTAATCCCCCTTAAGCGCGTAAACGCTCCGTTCTTTTTCTTCTCACTCCCGGGGATTATATGGATCTGTTTTCTCTGGTGTACAGCTTTATCCTCGATTTTATCATCTCGCGAGCGTGAATAAATGTTCAAATACGAATTTACGATGCTGGATATGGAATTTCGATACCAGCGAAAAATGTTGAATTTTCAAAATTCATTCCGCCAGCTCACATCGATGTAGTTTTAACGCGAAAATGCGAACAAAAATTGCTCCGACTTGTGGAAAAATAAACGCCGATTCTCCAAGAGTCGGTCATCCTCGAGCATTCGCGGAAAACTCGCCGAACGTCTCCCGCGTTCACCGGACGTTTCGCGCGTTGTAACATCGCCGACGAGCTCGCCGTATTGTTACAACGAAGGACAAAGACGAAGAGGCTCGATGGTTCGAGCAAAGGAGCTGGATGTGTTTGTACATTAGTCGTAATAACCATATCAGGGACGTACGTGGGGGCCTCTCCAGCTCGGCCCACGCGAATCCGACAATCGAGATGTATATCGCGCAATCGGGAAGCATTCCTGGGTGGCGTCTGGCGCCAAAAGCGTTCCTCCGCGAGATGGCTCAATGAGCAGCAGCAACGTGGGGCGCCCCCTTCATCGGCGATTAACACACGCGACGAGCGCATGTACACGAAAGATCGAAACGTCGTGAAATCACGGCTCAGCGAGGTATTCGAGATCGCGGCCACTATAAACGACGCCTTCTTTCTGCTTTTTCTCGCACCACGCGCTGCGTCTGCATCGATGCCTTTTAAAAACGGCCATTTCGCGCTCGAACATCAAAAAGCGCTGTTTGAAACTTTTGCAAAAAGCGCAAGAGGGATTCGACCATCGGCGGGGAATTAATCGTTCGCGCGCGGACCTCTTTTTCCCCTCTTTTTTGGATTCTCCGTTATCCACGGAGAGAATACTCTCAACACCCCTGTATTAGGACGCATAAATCAGGATGAATTTTTACGCGGCGAGGGCTTCCTGGTGTATGAGAAAAGAGGCACAGAGTGCCCCGAGACGTTGTACACGCCGGACTGTGCATCGCTTGGTCACCGCATGTGCGCAGGGAACTTGTAACGCGCGGCGGGCATACACGGTTTTTCCCCGTTACCGCGAGCGAGTCGTGTCCAAACTGTGTTGTGTAACGGGGACGCACGGTTAGAGAGAGAGATAGACGGAGAGAGAGAGAGAGAGAGACGGAGAATAAGGGTTCAGAGGGTAGAATAATAACAAGAAATATCGGAGGTGGGGTCAGGACCGAGATACGGGAGATCTCGACGCGGTAGCGTGGGATCGCAATCTTTTCTCGAGCTTTATCCGTGCCGCGCGAGCAAGAGAGTCGTCAACATGACTGTTTTGTACATGCGCGTATAATCGCGCTCTCCTCCGAGCTGCTGCACCCAAATAATCGAACGAGCCAACACGACTCTCCGCGCCCAATGAATGAAAACACGTGTAGAGTCGTTTCTAGCGGCTGAAACGATCGCATTTGTCCCGAAAAAAAAAGGGAGGAGAAAGCAAGATCCGGTAACCGCGAGTGAGCAATTTCGTCACGGTCGATGTTTTTGAAAACGCGCGTCTCGGGTACGCTCTATTTTTGTGATCTCGTTATTGCGGAGTAAGTAAGAAAAGAAAGGAAGCTTCGTGGAGCGACGGTACGCGCATGAAAAATGGAAATTATTTACCCCGGCGCTCGGAGCTAGCAGCCGCGAGGACGGGGACAAATGACGCTTATTATTTATCATATAAATGCTCATTCATCAGAGACAATCGAGAGGGATAGAGCAGCGGGTATTTGGTGTCCGGAGTCTCGCAACGCGTGCAGAAGAGCGTTTATTCCAATCGATGCACGTTTTTGTTTTTCATTCCTTCCCGTCTCACATGATGAAACGGCATCGCCTCGGAGGTAAAATCTCGAAACGGAGAATTATGGCATAGCGTGCGTAGCGTGTACAGTAGGTGTAATACGCCTTTCTCTCGCGATTCTAGCGGCGTTCACGGACTCGGGGATCCTTGTGCGTATCAAGGACGCGAAGAATCGTCTCTGTTCGAGCTTCAGCCACGGGGTACAGTGGAGGCTCGATCGTGCAAAGGCATCTGGACCACGGATCCCCACGGTAGAATCATGGAAATGAGCGAGAAGAGGATTGAAATCGAGAAAGTGCGAAAATGCCCACGTCGATTGCTCGAATGGCAGAGTTTTCGTCGTTTGAGCGGGGATTAACGGCGCTCGAATCGCTTCCATCTCTTCCAGCATCCTTTGTGGTCCATTAAACTGGCCATTCGGAGGATACTCGAGTGAAAAAAGGGGGAAAAATATGTGTATACGATTGCGAGGAGAGAAACGATGACCAGCAAAATGATGGTTTACGAGTGCAACGCTGAAAACGTCTAAATGGGCAAGACACCGTTTTGCAGCATCCCGAAGCTGTTACCGACGAGGCTCTTTTTTTCTTTCCTCCATCAGGCGAATCCCCCCGTGGATTCGCGAGGATGAGGGCGCGAAGCGAACGAGTCGGAAAGCGAAAAAAAGGCCAGTAATGGCTCGCGTCTTCCGCGATGCTGCACAGATGCAGCATCCTTATGTCTCTTGGACGTTCGCTCCGGCGCGCGAGCTTCCGTTCTCGAACAGTCATTAACTCTTGACACGGAAATTCATACGAGCTGCGTAGAATTTTCCGTGCTTCCTCGTTCGTGCATCGAAGAATAAACGTCCCGCACGAGGACATTCCAAACCGGATCTCCGGGGGGTGGTGGAGTGTTTACACTCTCATGAGCGCGGAATTTCGATATAACGAAGAGGGCAATCGGGCTCGTTTGTGTTAAAAACGCGAATGAAACGAAACGAGGCTCGAGGCTGTGCGTCGCGATTGTCGACCCGGAAATTCTTCGACGAGAATCACGTCGCGATTGCTCGAGGCTGTTGAGCATCGACGCTATCGCGTTTCCCCGTTTGCCGAGTGAATTTAAGGGCTCGAAGTCGAGAGAGAGAGTGCGGAAGAAAATATATTCGCCG
This sequence comes from Heteropelma amictum, assembly GCA_959613375.1. NCBI lineage: Eukaryota > Metazoa > Arthropoda > Insecta > Hymenoptera > Ichneumonidae > Heteropelma > Heteropelma amictum. The sequence continues at coordinate 2,729,893 of OY390727.1, forward strand.
TCTTAAAATCATCTCGAAAGGGATAAGAGAGCTGGGAAGAAGGCTGCGCGAATACCGATGTCGCGTCAAACGTCGCCGGGCACGGCAGGACGCGGCTCTCTCTCTCTCTCCCTCTCTCTCTCTCTCTCTCTCCCGTGTAGCAGCGACGCTCGATTATCAATGTCGAGAAGAGACGAGAAAAGACGAGAGCCGACGATCCTCGCAAAAGCATCGAACCCGCGAGATACACGACACACGGCGGTCCCTCCAGCTTCCACATATTCGCATAGTTATGCAAGTGGTGCAAAAGCCCATCGCGCGGCTCATGTTGCACTCACCGTGAGACGAGAATCCAGCCAAGGTGCCCGCAGCAGCAGTAGACACACACGAGCGATATACACAGGGGCACCCGCGGGCGACAAACCGAGCCGCTTGCTCCAAGAGACGACGATAAGGGAATATAGCCTCGGGTTATATATCGCAGTTTGCTCCGTAAGACGACATTCCTCCACGAAGCATCCGCGTTCGAGCCGTTGAGCTTCTCTTTGCTCGATCTATCCTAGTCGTACGTACGCGTACACTGCCGTCCAAAAGTTCCGGGAGAAGGATCCACCAACGAGTCGCGAGGAACGACGGAACTTGCGACATCGGCGAGTGCAACTCGAGGTTTACACTCTTTTTCTCATGGAGAAAAGACCGAGAAGAGAAGATTCCGCTGTTTTGTGGGGCAATCTCCCAAAGATGCTTCGCTCGAGAGAATGTAAAAAGCATTTGGACCTCCGCGAAAAGGAGAATCCGATGGTTTTCGAGGTCGTTGGATGGAAATCTGAAATGAGATTTGTTAGATTCAAAATGGCGACCTTGAAAGTTTGATTTTCAGCTTTGCGATTATCCGGAAACTTTTGGAGGGCAATGTATGCATGGACAAAGTGCCGTGCATGTATAGGGTATCGAACGTCCGCGAGCGGAGAATCTCGATGTGGCGTCTCTGTTCGCGCTGCCGTATCACCCCGGGTTGCATACTTTTCATTTTGCACGATCGCTATCGCGAATCGATGTTTTTGCTACTCTCTTTGGAACACGCAGTGCCATTGGTGCGTGTTCAAAACGTACGATTTTTTTTGTTTTTTTTTTTTTCAAATTTAAAGAGCAAATAACGACGCGTCGCTCGCGTATCGCTCGTCGAGTTCGCGCGTCTCCCGAATTTCCCGTCAAACTCGGGGGGGCAGAGTCGAAAAGTGGGACTCGCGACGACGAGCAGCGAGAGGACACGCGAGATCTTTGTTTCCGCAAAGTACCGCCAGAGTACACACGAGGGCGCACGTGCATCTCGCTCCTACTTGCGCGCAAAGTCTCGTACGGTGTATATTCGCGTACACACAAGGCCACGATTGTTGCCGCGGTGTTTGATGACAATGCTGAGGGACCGTGAGGAAATTCCAAAGAATGGGGTCGTTGGCCATCACGCGCGAAGGCGTACGACATTTGTGGTATCTGGGTATGCAGCATGAAAAAAAAAGGAACAAAAGACCATACCGCGTGTTTCATACTCGGGAATAACGACGCGGTGTGCGCGTCGAACAGACACGTTGGTTCCCGAGGTACTTTGAGCCCCGATATTATTACGCACACACGCGCATATCAAAGTGTCGGTGAGCTTGCAAACGAATGCTCCCCGGGTATGCGTGCCATTCTGCTCTAACGAGCGCCAACCAGTACCGCCGGCGAACTCGATCGCAAAAGCGTGGTTGAATTTTTGTACAGCCATTACCGGTCACGGCCGAGGTTGATGCTTTAATAACTTTGGTCAAGCGCCGTATTCAAGCGCAGAGTTTTTACGAAACAAACAACGGTAACGAAGGACGCGGATCGAACGCGCGTTATTAAGGTAGTTCTATCGTTAGATTCAAATCGAGAAATTGTTTTGCAGTTTTTCTCACATACAAAATGGTTCGCGGGCTTCAGTTAAATAAGAAAAGTTGTTGCAAATCGACTAAAGAACAGCATACTCCAAATTCACGGTCATCCCAGGTGATATGTGCTTGCTCTATAATTACAAAAATAGCGAAAAAAATTCTCTTAAGATTTTTTTGGAAAACTCAAGAAATCTTCTTTGATGTTGCATAAAAATGTACGCAAAGTTTTAGAAGGCTTCACCACGTAGAAGCCAAGATATTCATTGATGAAAATGCAACTTTTAACACGCGCTCTTACGAGAGACTACCGAAAATTGTGATTTTTACCAATAAATATCTCAACTTCCACGTGGTAAAACCTTCCAAAATTTATTACACACGTATATATGACATCAAAGAATACGTATTCAAATTTTCAACAAAATCTTAAGAAAACGATAAAACGATAGAACTACCTTAAGGCATGCGAGCGAGCCTTTGTAATTTCGTTGAAAAGTAGACGATGACGAAGAATGCTCTCGAACGAGTCCAACGAATTATCGGCAGCCGCCAGTGTTCCGAGGGGAAAACCGAGCCTTTTCATCTCTTTTTTGATCCTCATCGATCTTGACAGACGGTAGAAGCGCCGAGAGATCAAGAGACTCTACGATTACCGCCTCGCTTTGTCATAAACCGATGCTTATCCTTCCGACGACACAAATACTCGTTTTCCGCGATTGCGTTTGCTCCCCGTATTTCGATTTCCGCGGCGAATATCGCGAGGGAAATTAACGTACGACCGCGGGATTTTCGATAGCGGGTCAATGGGTCGATCGATCGAATATCGATCGAAACACGCTCGTGACGATTACGTTACAGGTGCCGGCGGGGGTTTCTCGACTATAGACTCTCTTATTCCCGTAATAATATCGATGTACGCGACGCGGACGAAATATATACAACGAGAGCGGCGCTCGTTGCGCCTATGTAGAAAGCGAACGTGGTAATGACGATAATTATTATCCCCGCGAGTGCACGACTCTATCCCATGATGCGAGATTTCATCTTAATGATTATTATATAAAATTATCGTTCATGATCCTGCAATATCCGTGTGTACAGCCTCCGGCGGGCGAATAAGCCAGGGAACGCGATGAGATATTTTTTCTCAAGAGCACACACGACAATTTATTCGGTCCCACGATGATTAGAGCATCAAAGGCACAACCGCGAACGAACGCTTCGGGAAAAATCGTCGACTCTTCAATAACGTCGCGAATTTACGGTGTGGCACCGACGGACGAATTTTTCGAAAAACGATTCTCGTTTTTCGCTTTCGATACTCGTATTATACTCGTATTCCGACTCGGAGCTTGTATACAAAGTAGCCAAGGGAAAATATGGGGTACGGTTTGAATGGGCAAAAGGATCGTGAGCCATATACTTTCGTGTTTATAAGCGTACTGCGGCCTTTTTCCGCTGCACTCTCGCGTCTCCCGTACCCTTGCACTTTTCTCATTACGCAACATTGCACCTCGGTTTAATGCCCCTCGGTGTACGGACCTCTGGCGAATAAACATTCACGGTTTTTTATCCGCTCGAATTAACGCGAGGATATCGGACGTAAAAGAGACGGAGAGAGAAGGAGGTTGACGCGGGCAACTACTACACACACGCGGATGCCGGCTGAGTCGCGGATGGATACGTCATAAATTTCGCTAAACCGCAATGCTCAACTTTCGAATCAAAGATTGTACACGTAATATGCATTTACGCATAGGCGTGTACGTGCACGTACGACATACGTATGTTTGTATACACACAAGCGGCTGCCGCGGCGAGTGAATGCATAATGCTCGCTCGCGCGACTAAACTGGCGTAATCGACATCATTCAACCGCCGGGATTACGTCTTTTTCCTCGCTGGAAATGCATTTTATATGCAAGCAGACTGAATATTATTCGCGGAGATACCGTATAAGTGCATTCCAGCCGAGAAACTCGTTGTCGATCGTTTCGCGATGCAGAAATGCGCGCAAAGGGGCGGTTGTACAGAATCACCGGATCCTTGAGAAATCGCGCTTATAGATTCCACACGCGGTAATTCGGATTATTCTCACCGGAAAAAAAAACGTCCTCTCGAACGTAACCCCCGTAACGTCCTCTTGAACATTTCCGAATAAACGCGCGTCCGAGAGCCCGTCGTGGAAATCGCCGTTTGGACGTGGATAAAAATTCGGATCAGAGTCTCGAGTCGAGCTCCGACCACCGATGGAATCACAATCGATGCTAATTTTGAACGGGACGCGAGACGCGAGAATCGTCGTTCCCGCGGCGTCGTCCGGTCGCGGATCCGTGCTCACTGCCAATTTCCAATTCTATTCTCGATAAACTAGTTTCGCGCTTCGACGGCGAGATCTTCTCTCCCTCTCGCGTCGAGAATTTACGGTTATTACGAGCAGCGATTGGACTTTTCCAATCTAGAGCGCGTCTCTGCCGTTAAATATCTCACGCAGAGTCCGCTCGCTCGAGACGTCATACGAGAAACGTTAATTATCACGAGTAACGCGATAATCCGACGTTTGCAAAAATCCGACGAAATTATGCTCGCCGAGTGGGCGAGATACTCCACGCCGATACTCTATTGAGAAGCGAGAAGCTGGACCAGTTTTGCGCAACGGTAAACCGGAGGGGAAAAAAAAGAAGCGACATTGTCGCGCCTAACGATGCAAATAGATGTCGCACCGCCGTGTCGAATCTCTTCGTCTCTCTCTCTCTCTCTCGCGCGTTCAGTGTGGGAGTGACGCCGATGGAAAATTTATCGTTATCCGCGATCTGACGCGAACGACACTTTAAATACCGCATTATTCGAGCAACAGCGGACGTGGAGCGCGAGTGCGTTTACAAACGCGCGTGATGGATGTGCCACGCTCGAAGTGTACGCGTTCGCGCAGGTTCATCCGGCTCTCGCGGTCCAGGTGTGCCCTGCCCGAGTGTATCAATGTGCCAACCTTCTATTCTTCGATTTACTGGTGTGTACATGCACACGGACAAGCCGCGAATTCTCGCGGCAACCGGAGTCGACCTGGTGAGATCGTGTCGAGCGTGTCACCTACATCGAGATCAACGGCAAAACAGGAGAGAAAGAAACCGAGAGGAAGGTTGATCAACGATCACCCAAGACGCTTATCTCGCGTGTGAACGCGGCTACGAGAGTTTTATCAACGTCCCTCGCGAGCGGCGTTGTCGCGCCACCAGCGTGGCGAACGCGTACCGCGCCTTTCACGCGAGTTACACCGTCCCCCTGTCCGTATGGACGCACTTTTGCGCACGTGGAGCTCGAACGGAGGTCGATAGGTCACGGTGGATAAGGAGAGTATCGCCAACCCCCGTTGGGACACGCGTTGGGCGTTGCGGGAGAAAGACAGCAACTGATAAATATCGCAAGAGAGAATGTCGGTAAGGTAGAACGGAGGTTCGTTTTGCAGAGAGAAAAAAAAAAGACGTGTAACGCTCGGGTACGGGCCACACACCTCGAACCTCGGTCATTTTCGCGAGGTGAAGTATTCCGCGGAGAGTCGTACGTGCGTGAAATTCCTCCTGCATCGAAATCTCTGAAACGCGCGCAGCTCCCGATCTTGCGGATTTTTTCGGATTCGCTTCGCAGTTGCACATATCGTCGGTAAGCTGGTTGCACGTGCTAGGATTATGTACGAGAGCGTTTATATCGGATACTCGCGGTATGGCCGTTGAAAATTGTTTTGGAATTAACGCGGTCTGTGTACCGCGATGAGACTGCTCTCTCTCTATGTCTAATGATAAAAAATGAAGAGCGATGTGTGCAATACATCGCGGAGATTCGCTCTCGTCTCGAAGATTCCACGTGACCTGAATAATTGGCTTCTGCAATCTCGTCGAGCGAGAGGTATTTCACTCGCTCGCATACATACATCTGTCGTCTCGTGATAACGGAATAAGCACCGAGGATGAGAGACGAGACCATGTATTTATACGTGCAACATACTTTGAGTCGATTCGATATTCGCGGATTGGAAATGCGCTCATTGGCGTAAAAATAAACGTGCTCCGGATTTTATACTTTTACACTCCGAGATACACGAGTATCATTCTCTTCGAGCCGAGTTCGCCGAGCTCGCCGTTCTCCTTTCGACTCTGGCGATATATCCCGCGCGCTCTCCCGTATGGAGCGAAAGGTCCCGAATAGGGTGAACGAGTAAACGGAAAATATTGTCACACGCGACGCTCGGAGGCCGCCGATCGGTTGACGCACGCGCGGAACAAAACGACCCTTTCCGCCGTGGTACGCCCGGGAGGCACACGCGACACTCGGATTTTATGTACCGGCAGCGATAAACGTTCATAAATAAACGCCATGGCGCGATCTCCCGACGCGGAGAAGCCTCGTCGATGAATATACCGCTCGTTATTTTCGCAAGTGCGAAACTCGTTTTTACAAAATAGTCGAGGAGCAGCGATGAAAATATGGAAATGTATGAATTTAACGCTGTCGTGGGTGTTTCGAGCGTGTACGAGTTTGCGCATGATGGACAATTTTCCACGTGGAAAATTGTGCGACGACAACGTGCGATGATAATAAATATTGCATCTGGCACGACTGATTAGAGCGCGAGATGTCGTATGGGAGATAAGCGCCCGGTAAATCCCCGCCCGACGCGCATCGTACACAGAAGACTCGACGTAATTGCCACAGAGTGGGAGTTTTAATCCGCTGCGTACATTTACATACGTGACTACGGGACTAGACTGCTGCGACGCTCTCTTTGCTCGCAGCTTCCAGCCATCTCCAGCCTTGGACTATGCGACTTTTGCAGCCGCGATACCCTAGCGGGTTGTGCGATTTTGCAAACTGGTAAAGTCGAAAAAATCGGCTCTAATTTTGATTGGTAGCGATTTTTCATCTAAAGTCGCGTGATTCAAGAATATATTGGTTGATCCTACTTACCAGTTATAATTTGGATGGTTATTCGGTTCTTGCGGCCCCGCCCAATTCTCGCTACCAGTTTTATTTTCTCATTGCAAATGTAATCTTGCTTGATGGAATTGTGTCATAACAATATTACGAAGTATTGAATCGACAGTTATAGTAATTGTTGTAAGCCTTCGGTGAAGCGTTTGGAACTTGAAAAATCTGAGAATATCGTTAAGAAATACAGTTTGGACAGCAGATAAAGCGCAGCATTCGTGGAGAATCACACCGTATCTTCAACAAAGATCGAGAACCGAGTAACCATCCAAAATAAAACTGGTAGCGATAAATGAGCGGAGCTACGAAAACCATAACCATCCAAAATATGAATTGTAGTAACTTACCAGTCCAACCAAAATCGCTTCCGTTCGATTCTGGAAAAATTGGTTACTAGTCAATATTTGAGACGAATTTTTCGACTTTACCAGTTTAAAATTACCAATCAAATTTTGGCTCACAGAACACGCTAGGGTATCTCGAAAACTCTATAACGCACAAACGCATGCGTCAGGGTGGGTCGGAACGATGGAATACAAAAATTTCATTCTCGACACCTCTGGAAGGTCCTCGTTCGAATAAACTCGAGGGGAATACATTGGCAGCAGTGGAGTTTCTCGATTTAAACAATTTCAAAGCTTCGAGGCAAATTTTCCCAAGTTATCACGATGGGAAATGAAAAATGGCGACGGATAGACCTCTGAATGTCGATGCAAAGCGCTCGTGTGCGAACTGGTGTTTCTCAAGGAGCCGAGCGTCGGATTTTTCGGTATCCAAATACGCAGACGGGTGTTTCGAAGGAGCGCCGATGTTTTTCGCGAGGTTATCAAGCGGCAAAAGAGCGAGAATCTCGCTGCGAGATCGCGGTGGGTATGGTACCGCGGGTTGGGACTGGAAGGGCCGCGAAGACGCGGGAGATCGACGATGACTCGCGAGTTTCGAGGTGGTCGGAACGGGCAACGTGTCGAATCGTCGACGTAGACCACCGGAGGTGCGTCTCGAAGACGAGGATGATGTTTTCCGCTGCAGCGCGTTTCTTTCATTCCACGCGAGCGCTCTTTCATTCCGGAAACGTCGTGATCGTTCGACATCCGCCCGGTGATTCTCACGTCCGACGAGAGAGTGCGAGCGTTGGCCGGCGTTTTATAGGTGATTAACGCGCGCACCAGGATGCGACCTCGGACACCATCGCCTGGAGAGGAAAAATCTTTTATCAATGACGTCATCACTCGGGGAGTCGATCGACTACCGCGGGCGTCTCGGTTGCGCAAGATGCGTAACTCGGACGAATCCAGTTCGAGTGAAAGTGTCGTAACGCGCTCGTGACCTTCGGAGAGGAAACGCGCTCGACGTCGGACTACCTCACGGTTCGCGCGGAGAACCGGAGATTCCTTGCCGCCGTCGTTCCTCTCACCTTACCGGCGCGCGAGCGTGTACACGGAAAAATCGTTAGATCATACGTTGTTCGCGCTCCCGTTGTCGGGCGAGGCGCGAGGCGCGTCCGACAACAACGCGCGTACCACCGGTGAAAGTAAAACCCGACGTCTCCGAACGCTCGTCTCTCCTCGAACCGCGTTTTCTCCTCGGAGAAGCTATTTTTATCCGACGAGCATTTATTTATTCTCGTAATTCAAAGTTACGAATGAAACTTACTCCCCTCAGCCTCGTCCTATTGTGTAGCACGTTTTGTACTTTTACCGTGACGAAAGGTCGAGATGGATGCGTCATTCGGAATTATTGATGCTGATAACGGTGTTATATATTGTGTTTTGCAGGTAGCGTTACGTGCGGCTGGTACAAACGTCGACGGACCGCCTCTCCGTCGCGTAACGGTAATAAAAGAAAAAACGGAGAGATGGAGGAATTTATACGACGGTTATAAATCTTTGCGGACCGCGCGTTGAATCATCAAACAATTATAGACTTTGGAGCGACTGTGTACCGCCTTATAAATCCCAGTATCGACTGTAATCGGTCTTTACGGCCGTCAACGACAATCTCCCGGGATTATCGATAGAATCGCTATCAGTGAGTCACGAAAATTTCGCTCGATCGAACGTAAAGTTTGATTAGAAAAATTTTGACGAAAAATCGATCGAGATTGCGATATATCGCGCGGGAATTCCTCTCGACGTTGAGAGATGAAATTCGTCGCGTCGTCCGTGTACATACGGCGATAAATATTCAATCGGCATCGCGACGAGGTTCCCCTCGTTCAGCCAGGGCTCGCACGTACACGCATTATCGACTGTTAGTATTTCTCGCTAGATGGCGCACAGCTGGGGCTTAATTAATTGCACACGATCGAAGCGACGCTCGATGCGTTTCAACGAAAATAATATATTTTTATACACACGCTCCAACCACGAGACGGTGATCCGATCCGCGATAACAATAATAATGTGCGGGAATGCACGTTTGAAAACGAGAGCGCGGATCGATAATCGCAATTATCGCCCCGCAAGGAGCTTCGATGCATTTTCTCTCTTTCGTAGGTTTATCAACATTCTCGGCGCATACACATCGCAATGACGTTCACACGGCCGCGGCTGTGGGACTTTTGCGCTCGGTATTACACCCTGAATACACGCGATTTTCGCTAATTTTTATGTCTCAATTTTCCCTTGGCGCCTTCGACAAGTCGGTACTCGTACGCTTTTTATGCACGTGTGTGTAGGATTTTGGTGGTCGAAAAAAATGGTATTTTTCTTCTTAAAAGTTTCAGTCGCACGAAACTGCAGGTTAAAATCGTTGCCCCTGGTGTTGATACTTTAAAGGACCTCGCGGCATTTTTCTACTCTTCTTGGGAAGAATTTTGTTGTACCAATGACGAATTTCCGGTTCGGAACAGATATTGTTCGATCGCGTTATCCCCCGTGAGAAAAATCCTGCAAAGTTTTCAGATAAGAGTGCAACTACGCAACGCGAGGTTTGACGACATTACGACCGAGGAAAAAAGTAGAAAAATGTATTATTGCGCGCGTTTTATTGCCAGGCTTGGTCGTCATTGAACGACGCGATGAAAAAAATGAAAAAAGTGCATCGAGACACTTTTACATCTTATATTTTCATCCTGTTGGGGAGAAATGTTTGTTTTCTCGAGACACCCTAATGCCTAGCTTTCGAGCGAGATAATCTAGCCGCGAATTAGTTCGGGCACTTTAAACGAATCTCCGCACCGCTTCGTAATGTAACATTCGTGTTATTAATTAGAGCCAGGCGTAATTTTCCTTGAAATTGTACACGAGCGAAGCGCGAGATATTTTTTATTTAAATCACGAACCTCTGTCGTGAATGTTCGCTCGAGAGGCGATACGAAGTTGGACAAAAGTTGTGGGAGTTACGCATCGCGATGCGGGCAATCGCGCCCGCATAATTTCGTCGTTCTCGTCATTGAATTTTCGACTTTCGAGCGCGTCCTCCACAGGCACAAGGCCCGTTCGTCTTTTTCTCAGCCAGGCAGAGTTCGTTTTCCGCGTTACCGCCGTAACTCGCGACGTTATTCTTTATTTTCTTTATTTTGGCATACATAATAGGCTACGTTTATGGAAGAACAGAGATACGCACGTGGAGAGAGAGAGAGAGAGAGAGAGAGAGAAGGAGACGCGGAGAGAATCGAGAACGAGAGCCAATTATTCCGTCAGCAGCGATTGGAAAGAATTGTACCGAAGCAGCAATCTAGTCGTTGCGTAATATTCGTAGCGCAACGTGTGTGTGCCGAGCACACTCGTTTCCAGCGCTTATAAAAATCCTTTTCGAAATATCATTGGCAAATATCGCGCGACACAACTGCGCAGCTACGCGATAAGGCAGAATTTTTCGACGTTTTTTTACGCTCGTAAAGACTCGGCCGATGAAGATAGACTTTGCCTCCGACGGCTGTATACAGATATACGCGTCTGTAAAGCGGCCAGACGGCGTGGTGGCATCGCGTTTGATACTCCACCTCGCGGCGGTCGAGCGTAGTTTCCACGCTGCGTAAATCATACATTTTATACGCGACACGTCGAGCAATTAAAAACAGTTTAATTATGAGATACGAGTTATCCCCGCGTCGAGACCCTGCCGATGACCCTCGCCTTCTTTTTTTTTTTTTTTTCGCTACATCCGTCATAATATTCCATCGAAATTTATCGCCGTTGCGTCGACTGTTTTGCATCGGATCGCGTACGATATTCCCGTTGATCTCTGATGATGAATTAATTGGAATAGAAAAAGAGAGAGCGAGAGAGAAATCACGTGGCCTCAAACGACCCCGATGGCAACTAACAACTCGTTGGAGTAATTATTTCTCTTGCGCGTTTATTGCGCGAAGAAAATTTTCCAAAGGGGAAAAACGTCGAGTATATTTGTAGAAACAACAAAAATTCATACAATCGGGAATTTTTTACACCTCGCCAGCGCGCATATCTCGGTGGCTGCAGGTGTGAATCGCTGCTGTGCTTCTCGGCGCAACAATGGAGCTCGGAAACGCTGGAACGTTCAGCTCCCAGCGAGGTGCAACGGCATTGGGTATGCGGTACGCTCTCTCGGTGGCTATTTTCTCTATGAAATAACTCCGGGAACGCACGTGGGCGGTAATAGCGCTGCTCGCGGATTTATACATCGCGATCACCCGGCGATCGCGATTGCGAAAAGATTATTGCGAGCAACCGCGAGAGATCGAGGCGAACACAAGTGTGACCCCTTTTCATAAACAACATCTGTCGCGTCTATCGCCTTCGTGGAACATTAATACGCGTCTGTACAATTATATGCATCAAGTTCCTTTTACAGAAGTCAGTCGTCGAGTTGACGCGTGGTACAAAATTTCCACTCGTTATTCTTCATGATTTCTGTGCGATATATGCACGCGAATGCGCGTACACATCCGAGTTTGACGAGAAAACAAAGGTTTTTCCATTTTTCTTTTCTCCAGAAAAAAGAATGAATATCGTGGGGAAATTCCGTTTGCTTACGGAAATTTCGAGTTTTCGCTGAAAACTCGACGAGTTTCGTGATCGGGAGGAAATTTGCGATGGAACAGGCTGTTGAAGTATCGGAAATTCGAAAAAAAAAAATTTCGTCATTTTTGGCTATTTTTCCAGAATCGTCGAAAAGTCGAAATTTCAAATGGCTATAACTACGTTTCTGATAATGCTACATACATTTTTTGGGGGGGGTTTGGAGACGCTCTCGAGTAGACTTGGACACTGGTGAAAGTTAAATGTCGATAGCTCGATTCCTTCACCCTTAAAATCGATGTCAAAAATCGGCGAAAAAAACGCAAAGGGGTATGTATGGGAAAATTGGCGGAAATCGAAGGTCCAACTTAAAAAATCTGCCAAAAATCGAAAAATCAAGATATCTACATGAACCAAACGGCATTTTGAAGCCTCAACAATTGCGAAGAGAATAAGCGCAAGTTGGAGTGTCTATCTACAAGAAGAAAAAAATGGCAAACATTTTAGTGAAGCAACTCAATCCGGCTAAAAATGACGAAACATTTTGGACCTCAAAAATATTTTTGAATGGTCCATATCAATGTATTTTTTCCCGCTGATCACGAAACGCACCGACTTTTTTCCGAAAACGCAATATTTCGGTCCGAAAATGCAATAAAACGCATTTTATCAATTACTATTTTCTCATCGAAATATCAAGTTTTCTGGAAAAAGTCGGTGGGCTTTGTAATCAGCGGGAAATACCCTAGCGGATAGTTTTTCCCATGTACTCGTCTCACGGCAGAGAGAAAAGTGCATCGAGACACATGTAAAACTTCAGAGCCTGCTCATAGAAAATAAAACAGAAATGTGGCCCGGGAATCCATCAGATTGGCCGGGGAATATATTTCTCTCTACAGAGGAAAATAATTAATTGGGACGAGAATCGAAAGACACACACACACACAGCACGAAGCGCACGAGATCGAACGAGTATACTCGAGTTTGGCAAACACGAAGGCGAACAAATCGAAAAAAGAGGAAATCAAGAGCGAGATGCCACTTGGATGAAAAGTGGCACCTCGGGGTAGGGGCAGACGCACGGTCGAAAAAGAATTAAAGAAGAAGCAAAAAAAGGAATACAGCGGCATCTCGTTTTGGCACGAGGAAACGGGTTGCTCCGGAGGAAAGGGTAAAAAGAATGAACGAAGGTGGAGAAAGAGAAGAAGAAGAAGAAGAAGAAGAAGAAGAAGAAGAAGCAGAAGAAGAGAACATTAGAGACGGCCTTGGAAAAAGCCTTGCAAGGCCGTCACGGTTACCTGTGCGGACTCGGTGCAGCGAGCCTTCGTCTCAGGCCGCTGCACCAGATCTCGCTCGGTCGGATCTCCCTCGCGCGAGAATCCAACAGCCGACAGGCCGAGCATCGCGAATATGAGACTCGAATCGATACGGAGAAAGCTACGCGTCATCAGACTCCGCATTTGCTTGCGAATTGCTCGTCGTAACGCGCGCAACATTCCGTCATATCTCGCGATGCCGCCACTCGTTATTCGGAGCAGGATCGATTTCAATATCGATCGAAAACACGAGTGGTTGTTCGATATCTGTATCGAATCTCCCACTCACCTCCCCCCCTCTCGTAGACTCGTCCGACTAAAAAAACAAATCCCCAAAGGTCCTACACGCTTTTCGATAGTCATTCGATCGTGTTTAACTCGGACAAACCCGCGGGTGATGGAAAAAGGATCGAAATTCCGAGTCAACGAGCGTCTCGACTTTTCCGACTTTTTTATACGCACCGCAGCAGAGGCAAATGACACGACGAACGAGCATGAAAATTTCCAGGCGGACATCGAGCATCCCGCGGAGACAAGATCCGCGCGCGCCGGGAACCCACACATTGTGGATTCCACGACGATACGAAAAATGTATTATCTTTTGGCGCGAGCTATCTCGCGATAATAAAAGGAGCGCGTGACACCGCCGTTGTGGAATGCGACGACTGTGTAAACCTTTCACGGTATTGTACGAAATAACGAGTCACGCTCGCGGGTACAAAGACGCGCGTATTGTACTTGGCGGGAGAGCGCGTGTCGTCATTGAATATCAAAGATTTTCTGTTCAATTTTTGTTCCCTCGTTGTTTCGTACGAGAAACGCACGAACATGCACCGTTTTCTTTTTTATCCGAGCGTGTTGCACGTATTTACATATAAAGAAGAGGATGAAAAGAAAAAAGAAAACAAACAAGAAAGAATAAATGAAAAACCCGCTGCATAATTCGTCGATAAAGACTTTCCGATCGTCCCGAGCGAGAGACGATCGTGGACCTTTTGTCGACCGCGTCTATGGTGGTCCGATCCGAGAGATAGGCAAACCTTCCCGCGCTCGTGCTGCGGTCTATCCTGCTTGTACAAATTATGCGGTTGTATATGTAAACACGCATATTTCCGTCCGGAGACTCTCGAGCTTTTTTCATCCACCACCGAATAAAACTCAAGGGACAGAAAGGTCTTTCGAGCAGGCGTATATTACATTCGTTATTTCCCCGAGGATGTGCACGCCGCGAGTCTGCCGTACGAACGTTCTCAATCGGCCTAATTACGACGATTCTCGGGTACATTCAACTCGACTGTAATAAATCTTTCGCAACGATAAATCAAAAAGCTTTCGAAAATTTAACCCCGATAAAATTGTATCGACACACGTGGCTTTGACGTCGTTTGAATTTTGTCATTTTCGAGGTAATGGCGATTTCGATGGAGTTATAAATCTTGAAAGGATGTATATACATACACGCGCAAGAATAACGAGCGTCTTTGTATCCCCGAAGGAAATAATCGGCAGCAGTCGCTCGGCTCTGTAATGACACCAAATGAATAAGTAATTTTCTGATGTATCTCGCGGTGAACGAGCAGAATCAACAACGAAACGGGAGAAAAAGAGAGAGAGAGAGAGAGAGAGAGAGGGCAATCAACGTTACTCGTCGTTTCTTTTCCCCCGACGATGTCAATGGCTCCATTACTTTTTCGTAACGGCGACGAGTCCAATGACGCGCAAACGCATACGCTCGTACATAACGTGTTTGAATAAATTTGTATACATCTCCGACACGCGGGGTACGGGTGAAAACCGTCTGGCGTTCGAGTTACCCAGGTGCGTACCGTACGTCCAAATCCAACATGGAGTCGCATATCGCTCGGGCACGACGACACCGAAATACACATTCGTACACGTGTGAGAATAATACAGGATGATTCAGTGAGCTTTGCAGCTGCGGAACAAAGCTACTCCGACGTTTTTGAAGAATTCTCGATAGCTCGTGAATTGGAGCGAGAAATACGATTATGGAATTCCAATTGGAGTCAAAAATCGTCACGAGACGGCCTTTTTTTTCGAGTTAATCAATCGCCGCGCGTGAACTTGCATATTTTTCGATGAAAATATTTTCTTCGATCGATGCAGAACCGGATGTGACGAATGAAATTCCGTCTCCACTCTGGCGCTTAACCCTCCGCGGTCCCACTATATTTTGACTGGCTCGGCGGTCCCACAGGGTCGTTTGTGACCACGTGCAATTTTCAACGGGTTGAAACGCCTTAAAAAATCTAAAAAAATTCTTGAGTACTCCTCAATGTTTATACAATAAGAACCAATAGTTATCAAAGCCCAAAAGTTATTATTTTTTACGCTGTAAGTAGCTGTTTGAGCGAAAATGCATGAAAAATGTGTTTTGGCTTAAATATTGTTTAAAAAAAAATGTGCGATAGGGGGAAAAAAAAACCATGGATTCTTGTCATGGACATCCTAAGGTTTGAGAAAAACCTAGTCCCGATCCGTTAATTTTTTTTAGAATCCGAGTCTCAATACGTGTCTCCGAATTCTAGTGTTTCGATGTAAGAGCTACTTGGAATTTGAATAAAAACAGCGGAGTAATCCGATTTCGAAGGTGGGGTACTTCAAAGTTCGCTACTGGTACTGATTCGCCCTGTACACGCGCTCGAGCTTGTGGCAAAGCGAGAAAACGTGTGACGTTTTATCCTTATCGGAGCATGACGCGTTGGCAAGGTCGTCGAACGTCCTCGCCGATGAGTCCCATCCTCGTGTCGCTCTTCCATCTTTTTTCATCATCATCTCTCTCTCTCTCTCTCTTCCACCTCAATTTTTGTCTCGCTCTATCGATTCTCCGGGCGACGCACACCTGTCGTAATCAAAACCCATTGCGGATTGCCCACCGTGTTTTGCAAAATGGCGGCGTTTTCACGGAACTTTGATACTGAAATACCGAAACAATGATAATG
Source organism: Heteropelma amictum (assembly GCA_959613375.1). Taxonomy (NCBI): domain Eukaryota; kingdom Metazoa; phylum Arthropoda; class Insecta; order Hymenoptera; family Ichneumonidae; genus Heteropelma; species Heteropelma amictum. Next base: position 2,745,993 of record OY390727.1, read on the forward strand.
ATGATGATGATGATGCTACCGCCGCGATATCAAACCGCTGTTGCCATGTGGAGTTCGTTGACGGGAATGAAAGAGGCGGGAGGAGAGGGAAAGGTGGAGTCGTTATCGCGGAATAAACTTCCCGGTTACCGCGGCCGATGTGCTTACAGCTGGGAGAAAATAAAAAAGCTATTAATATCCAGAGCCAACCGAGAAGATGCAACACGTAACCGCGTCTCTGTTTCAAATTTCTACTGTAAAATATACAAACGGACGAAAGAATTTTCCGCTCTTCGAGCAGTGCGATAAAGCGTCGCACTTTTTGCAACGAATCGAGCGATGAATTTACCGATGGATAATAAATCAGGAATGTTTGGTATCGATAAAAATGAAGTAAACGCGGATACAATGTGTGCGCGGTTTTTAAAGCGAATGCGGCTATGCAACGAACGATTAGCTCGGCACTGCGGCGAATTGCGTCGTAAATGGCGCCAGTGCGTCGGTATTGGCTTCAAGCTCGACCGGGCTCTCTATCGTGCGGTTAATTGGATTTTCTTGCGCCAAGTCCGCGAGAGAGAGAGAGAGAGAGAGATACCGGTGCGCGCGCGAGAGCTGTTAAAGTCTGCGGTATTGGCGCCTGTCGTGTGTCAATCCATATATCCGATATAGAAGGAAAATTCTTCGCCGGCCGGTATGTCCTCCATTCCCCTCGCGATATATCTCGGCCGGCGAACTGTGGCGTGCTTCGCAAAACGTTTATTCTCATCTCGACGTGTATCTCGACATTTATCGAATTTCAACGTTTGCTCTCCGAGTTATTTCTCGAGAGATTCACGGGCTTTCGGTACTTTGGGTGCGTCTGATTTTTTCGTTTTCACGATTATTCTTTCTCCGTGAAAGACGGTGAATTATCAGGAATCGACGTAAAAAATCCGAATTTTTGTCACTCCCCTCAACGCAACCACAGAGTAGCTACAAAATGGTGACGGTACGCGGTACGCGCATTGAAATCTCCCTCAAAGTCGGAATACAACCGCGCGTCGCTGTACGAGCCGGTCTTGGCTCTTGCGGCATGTTAATCGCCTCCCCGTTTGTACGTAATACCTATTATTTCGTTATAGTCGTAGAACGCACGCGTATTATACGCGTAGAAAATGTTATACCGCGCGTAAGAGCGTTCTCTCTTACGTATTCTCCGGGACGCGCACGGCAGCACGCGTGCACACGGCAGCGGAGCATCGAGCTTTTTATTCGCCGCGTTCTTTCCGTCTCCCGAGAGTGTAATCCGTTCTTGGAAGCAATTTAGAACGAGACGGTATGCTCGATAGCTCGCATCAAAAGAATTCCGAATGGCCTCGTGCGTGTTTATGATGAATCGACGTTTAATACATAAAACGCGTGTAACGAGGTGTATAAAACGAAAAGAAAGCTGCGAACGGCGAAGAGCGAGAGAAAAAAGAATTCTGATAAAAGAGATCGACGATTGAGAATATTCGAGTCCACCGGGGTCTTGATAAGAACGCACAGCAGCGTCGTTATAGCACAGATATCGGTAATAAGGCCGTATGATACATTTACGCGTATGGAAATGGGAGCGTTTACCTCGGTGTAACGGAAAGGGGTAATTTAAATACATACGCGCGTCGCACGCATGTACCAGCTTTGGGAGTCGAGACGGAATGTGGGCAGCAGCTTGCATGTACCGCGCGAGCATTCCGGAGGTTCAACGAGTTCCAAGTCCGGCCGCGATCGGCGGTGTCGCACTCGTTATGCAAGTTTTCGTTCGTTGCGCCCGACAAACACGACACAAAGACGAAAACGACGACATGGACGCGCGTCGTTGCTCGGTGAGCGAAGAAAAAACACGCTCTCGCAGCGGGGCTACTCCGCTGGTTCTTTCGGTTGGTCGCCCGGTTGGCTCGTCCGAGAGTGTGTTCGTCGGCCGTGGTGCTCTCGTACAAAAGACCATATACACGTCTTACACGGCGCACATTGACGCACGTGCGTGTACCACCGACTTCTCTCTCCTTTTCCCTCCTCCCCCTCTCCTCGTCCGTTCGCGGGGCCCCGCGTGAACTTGCGCGCAAAGCAAAGTCCCCTCGCGGGTCTCCTCGGGGCCCTGCTGCGTGTACACGCGCGCGCGCGCGGAGGCAACTCTCGGCCACCGAGTAAGAGAACGTCCTTGCAAGGCCACGATGTCGCCGGGCGCCGACGCCCAAGCGTATACAGAGGGGCAACGACGGAGCAAGCGCAAAGACTCGGAGCAGCGAGCCCTGGTGCGCAACGCTCTCTCTCTCTCTCCCTCTCTCTCTCTCTCTCTCTCCCCCCTTTTATACACACGTAAACACACTTTCTTGCTCAATCTCATCCAGTCTCTTTCTGCCTTACTTGGTTTTTTGTTTCATTGAGATTACGAAGTAAAGTTGTTGCCATCTTCGAGGCTTACTACGGATTTCCTGACTCTCGGCGGGTACTCTCCGTCTCTCTCAATCCCCGCGACCCTCCGATCTCGGCAGCCATTTCTTCGTCTTTGTTTTCCTTGGATTCTCTTCCTCCCCCCTCCAACTCTGCTTCTTCCTCTTTCCTCGATCCACCGTCTTGGATCGCGGACGGCGTTGCTCGCTCGTCTCGTTGGTTCAACGAGCTCATCCTCTTCTCGGAGGAGCGCGGGCTCGATACCCAACGGTCGCACGGTGGTAACGACCGACCATTTTCCTCGATGGTTTCAGCAAACTGTCGCATCATCTTGCCGCGAGTATGTATATTCTCACGCGGGGAGGACGCTGCTCCGAGCTCTGCATTCCGCGAGAGGGACAGCCCCTGAAAACGGTGCCGCGATCAAAGAGCGAGAGAGAATAGGAGGCTAAAGAACTTGGGTCCAACATGGCGGAGAGATCTTGGCGCAACCGCCCACCTCAACCCCTCGCTCTTTGTCCGATGAGATATCCTTGTGGAATGCAGGTCTGCTCTCTCTCCTCTCCTCTCTCTCTCTCTCTCTCGGGGTTGTCGAAATGTATATAACTATATAGCACATCGACTCGCGGCAGTCTCGTTTCTCCTTGTTCCTCAATTTTTCTCCCTCTCTTTCCCCGCTGGCGTCCAAGCCTCCTCCGAAGCATCGTAAAAGTGCGATTGGTACGTTGGAAGACGTTACTCCCCGTGAAGATTTTATCTCGTAGGTAGTTCGCCACGGTCCCGTGACGTTGCACAATCCCACATACTCGCTCATCTCTCCACGGGGTAATAGCGATTCGCGATCGTAGCGCGCAGGTAGTTACAAAATGGACCATATATACGCGACCTCGTACGTGTACGATTGGAATGTCCGGCCTACACTGGATTCGCTTTTTGCGCTAAAAATCTTTCCTCGGGGAGAGGACGAACAACGACTTTTCCCACGGAACAATGTCGTCAAAGTTCTCGCGCCTTTCGCGCTTTCGACCCGATCCATCGGAGACTCTCGATGCAGTTGTAACCACGATTTTACGACATTGCTCCAACAGGTATTACGGCCCGATACCGCGGACGGAGCCACGGGTCGCCGGGATATTATCACCCTACATTCCCCTCGGAGATGTTACGACGTGCATCGCCAACGTCCGCGCGGTCGGCTAAAAAAGAAAAGCGGATATATATGTATGTGCACATGGGAGAGAGTCTAAAGAAATATAAACGTCCGGAGCTGGAGAACAAGCGCGAACACGATGCAATGCAGTCGGCCCACTTGCCCGAGAGACGTGCCCCCGCGCGTTTGTGCTTCCTCGCTGCTTCGGGTACTCTCCCCGGTGTACACCGACTGTCTCTTACCCTGCCAACGTTTTGCCCCCGTCTCTCGTTGTTGCGCACTGCTGGTTCGTGTAGGCGCTTGCCTCAATCAGCCGGGAAGTGCCCGGGTGTCGAGGCGCTCTCTCTCTCTCTCTCTCTCTCTCTAAGCTACTTGCAAATATTTCCACGTGCTCTGTACGATTGTCCGCCACATGCAGCCCGTTTCGAGCCACGCTCAGGGGTCCCCCCGCAGCTGCGCGTTTCATTAAAAGCGCAACGGGGTTATAAATAGGAAAACTGGTATTTACCGCGAGAGATTAATATTTCATGCATTACGGAGCGAGACGGCTGCTCCCCGGTGTTGCTGCACCTTATCGTCTCCGGTCCAGCAACACCGACAGACTCCTTCGTGGGCCGAAAGAACGCGCCGTGCATGCCAGACGCGCGAGTATAAATACTCTGGCAAATTTATTTCTGGATGCTGGGGATCAATCCGACTCGAAGTTTGGATAAAAAAAAAAGTTGCCGGCCGAGCACGAGAAAAATCGCTCGTACAGCGGAATGGCACGATCCCGACGACTCTCGAGATGATATCTCGTGCATCATCCGCGTTTTTCGTGATAAAGATCGTATCTCCGTTTCGCGAGATATGTATGGGGAGGGGGGAGGGGAAGAAACGTCGCGGCGGTCGTCGAGATGATCCGGAGCGGGCGAATGGAATCGATCGTCGAGGCTGTACACGCGCGGGGCACCGTGTCATGCGGTGGATCTCAAATTTCATGCGGGATGGACATCCGCGAGCGGTGACACACGCGCGGAGTACACACGGAGGAATGCTCCGAGAGAAGATGTACAGATGGACAAACGAGAGAGAGAGAGAGAGGAGAAAGGGCGAGAAAGCGATATCGCTGATCCGTTGGCGAGATCTCTCGTGGAGGATCTATAATTAAGATCACCGGGTGATCCGGGCGACTCGGGGAAGGTTTCGCGAGGACGAGCACAGGGCGACCGCGATATTTTTGCACGAGGATCTTGTGACACGAGCGCGCGTGTGCGATCTCTGCTCTTCTCTCGTCGAGCCTGTAAAGGCGGGATCGTATTACCCGATCTCGGGCTCGCGTATCCGCTATTCGCACTCATTTTCCCGCGGGTGTATGCGCGTCTACGTGCGTGAGATGGTCGATGCTCGCGGTCCTGCGACATTTTTTTTGGAGCAACGGATCAGCGGCGCGTAAACGAATTGACAAAAGTCGAGAGGACAAAATCGCGATTTTTGTCATTTCCTTCGCGATTTCCTCTCCCAATTTCGGGGAGAAAAAAAGCGCGCGGGATATCGTTGCGAAAGTAGGGGATTCGGCGGATGGAAGGAGAAATTTTGCTCCGAAAATCCGAATTTGTCGTCAGATCGATGTAGAATATTCCCGCCAGGTGGCGCATCGAACGTTATTCGAGCGATCTATCGGTAATGGAATTCGAACCGTTACGCGAGCGTAAATGTACGATGGCCAGCAGCGCGAGCGTGTGTCTGGGTAGGATATAAAATTACCAAGGCTGCTTCCGATTATTTCCAAACAAACGCTCAGCCGACGCGGTATTACCCGACTAAAGGATTATTATTATCGTGATTACGCGGCGTCTCTCGTGTTTTTTAATTCCGCAACGCTGTTCGGCGGACGCCGCCGCGCGGGCAACGTTACGACGTTGCTGCAATAACGTACGTTGTGTGCACACATGTACAGTACGCGTGTGCCGAATTACCGTGTATTGTACCGTAAGATAATGCGAGACCGACCTACATTTAATATCTCGCGCTCTGACGGTAACGGCTGCTGTTTTCTCCCCCTTTGCGAAAATCCCGACTCTACGAATCTCACCGTAAATTACTAAAAATTTTATCGTATCATGCATCTACCCGCAAAATGATTTATGGACTGAAAAAAACATATAATACTAAAAATGTCGATTTCGTGGTTTATTTCGTGGTGTAATGACCGTTTTCGGAATTCTCGATGATATAAGAATAATATTAACGAATTTCTCTTTGAAAGTCAAAAGGGCAGAGTGTTGGGAGTTTCGCAAAGTCACGAGTCGAGTTATTACATCTTCGTTCGCTCGCGACACGCGTCGAAGAATTATTTTCCACATCGGCGTGATAGCCCGTGAACGACGTAATGGAACACGCGACTGTTGCGAAAAGGAAAAATTACAGCGGAGATTCGCTCGTAAAAATAATCGACGACTGTTTCACGCTCCGTGAGTTTTGCGAACGGTGCAAACCGTGTGCGTTAAATAAATCAATCGAATCGCACGTGTTCCATTATCCGCGACGGTCAATCGTTGCATCAAACGTTTAGAAATTTCGCGTATTATTCGCGCGTTACTTTCGCTCCTCGCATCGTGATCGTTTGTCGGAAAATTGTGAAAAAAAATTCAGATTCCACGCCAACCAACCCCGTCACGAATGTTTCCCATATTAATATGACGAGGAGATGGAAAATTCGTTCTGAAAAATGCTAATCATGCCGTCATTTTTCGCGAGGATCCTTCGTTTCTCACATCGCGATCGTTTGTCGGAAAATTGTGAAAAAAATTCCAGATTCCACGCCAACCAGCCTCCACGAATGTTTTCCATATTGATATGACGAGGAGATGGAAAATTCGTTCTGAAAAATGCTAATCATGCCGTCATTTTTCGCGAGGATCTTTCGCTCCTCACATCGTGATCGTTTGTCGGAAAATTGTGAAAAAAATTCAGATTCCACGCCAACCAGCCATCACGAATTTTTTCCATATTAATATGACGAGGAGATGGAAAATTCGTTCTGAAAAATGCTAATCATGCTGTCATTTTTCGCGAGGATCTTTCGCTCCCCGCATCGCGATCGTTTGTCGGAAAATTGTGAAAAAAAATTCAGATTCCACGCCAACCAGCCATCACGAATATTTTCCATATTAATATGACGAGGAGATGGAAAATTCGTTCTGAAAAATGTTAATCTTGTCGTTATTTTTCGAGAAGATCTCCCAGTGGTTACACGCTCCGCTGGAACAAGAATGGAAGCGCAGCGTCCGATTTAACGTTTCAGTACGTTTCTTCGTTGCGCACGCGGTCGCATCGTGCACTCACACACACACACATACACACGGAGAGAACATAAATCTTGCCTCTCCGCGCATTTATCTTGCAGAGTCGTACACGCTATCGTTAAGGTGATTACGACCAAAGGATATCACGTTTGCTCTGCTCTCACTGTTGTTTTTTCCCTTTTTTTTTCCAACCTCGTAATATTGTCGCATAAAATTAATTTAATACGCGCAGAGGGGGAGAGAACGGACGAGAGAAACGGCGCAGATTATCGCGCAAAGCCTCTGTGGCCTCTCGGACAATCGTAGGAAAAAGGGATTCCTCGGGGAGGTCCTGCGTCTTTGATTTGCGAATGGTGTAGCAAAAAAAAACACAGTTTTTTCAGACACTTTTTTCGCGGTGTTGGACATCACCACCGAAAATTCTGTAAACATCGCGAGCACGCAGATTTTTCCTGGAACGCCTTATACACGAAAAAAAAAGCATCAAGATTTGTTATCGCGAACGAACGCGATATCGATCGAGGTCATGACAATACACGGATTTCATTTCTGCGATGATTGTATCGAAGCCTCAACAGTGTAGGAAAAAATGTTAGCCCAATCGATTCCATTTTCGTATTCATCCGATTACTTCCGGCTGGAGAGCGAAAGGCCCCTTCACCCTTCATTCTCGAGAAAACAACCAAAACGTTTTTTCCAGTTCGAATCAATACGCAAATGTGCGCAATGAACGATTTTGAATTTTTCAAAGTTATGGCGCTCGAGGAAAACAAGAAACGGTTAATTCAGACGGAAAGGCCCATATGTGAGAGTCGAGAAAAATTAATGCCATCTGTAGCAGAGTTTTTCCGGGATCCCCGAGTATATGGAAAGTTTATTACGGATATGTGCACACAAAGTGACGCACAAGTTCACATACTCGGGCTCACCGTACGCGGGACGTCGTTTAATTTGACGTGCAATTACATCTCGGTGTACATATGGGCGGGGCCGTGCATAATCGCGTGCGAATACGATCGAGACTCGGCTGTTGCATCTGATGTATACGCTCGAATACGCGTATACATGCTGTGTATTAAGCGCTGTACATGTACGGTGCACGAGCTCGGTGGTGGAGCGAAAGCCAAGGGAGAGCCTCGAGGAAGTTGGAAGAAAACTCGCCCGGTATCCACTCGCAGAAGAGGTTAACTCCCGAGCCCTATAGCAGAGCGTAATACGAGCTCGAACATTTCCGCATTCGCGCGATAATCCGCCGATGGTTACGCCTGCACGCTTCAACCGAGCAGAGAGAAATATACGAAACGCGGATGACGCGCGGACGGCTCATCCATCCTCGTGACAACGAGCCAATCATCCGACGGACGTATACCCCGCCGCGTGTATAAACCTGATAATCAATTTTACTTGCTTTTTCCCTTCGCGATATATTTTCCCATCACGGGATATTCCCTGCATGTATTAATCGTATATATATAGCATATCGGATAATTCCGACTCACAAGAGAGATCGGAAAGCGTTTGAGGATCTACGAAAAAATTTACGAATCACCAAGATCGAAGGAGAATTTTTTAACTGAAAGAATCGAAATTCAACTCCGTGCTGGTACATTCCTGGCACATTGGAGTACGTTTTAATCAATTTGTCGGACAATCGTAGGAAAAAGGGATTCCTCGGGGAGGTCCTGCGTCTTCGATTTGCGAATGGTGTAGCAAAACAAAACATGGTTTTTTCAGACACTTTTTTCGCGGTGTTGGACATCACCACCAAAAATTCTGTAAACATCGCGAGCACGCAGATTTTTCCTGGAACGCCTTATACACGAAAAAATCAATTTTAATAATCAATTTTACTTGCTTTTTCCCTTCGCGATATATTTTCCCCTCACGGGATATTCCCTGCATGTATTAATCGTATATATATAGCATATCGGATAATTCCGACTCACAATCAAGAGAGTTCGGAAAGCGTTTGAGGATCTACGAAAACATTTACGAATCACCAAGATCGAAGGAGAATTTTTTAATTGAAAGAATCGAAATTCAACTCCGTGCTGGTACACTCCTGGCACATTGGAGTACGTTTTAATCAATTGTCGGACAATCGTAGGAAAAAGGGATTCCTCGGGGAGGTCCTGCGTCTTTGATTTGCGAATGGTGTAGCAAAACAAAACATGGTTTTTTCAGACACTTTTTTCGCGGTGTTGGACATCACCACCAAAAATTCTGTAAACATCGCGAGCACGCAGATTTTTCCTGGAACGCCTTATACACGAAAAAATCAATTTTAATAATCAATTTTACTTGCTTCTTCCCTTCGCGATATATTTTCCCCTCACGGGATATTCCCTGCATGTATTTATCGTATATATATAGCATATCGGATAATTCCGACTCACAATCGAGAGAGTTCGGAAAGCGTTTGAGGATCTACGAAAAAATGTACAAATCACCAAGATCGAAGGAGAATTTTTTAACTGAAAGAATCGAAATTCAACTCCGTGCTGGTACACTCCTGGCACATTGGAGTACGTTTTAATCAATTGTCGGACAATCGTAGGAAAAAGGGATTCCTCGGGGAGGTCCTGCGTCTTTGATTTGCGAATGGTGTAGCAAAACAAAACATGGTTTTTTCAGACACTTTTTTCGCGGTGTTGGACATCACCACCAAAAATTCTGTAAACATCGCGAGCACGCAGATTTTTCCTGGAACGCCTTATACACGAAAAAATCAATTTTAATAATCAATTTTACTTGCTTTTTCCCTTCGCGATATATTTTCCCATCACGGGATATTCCCTGCATGTTTTAATCGTATATATATAGCATATCGGATAATTCCGACTCACAATCGAGAGAGTTCGGAAAGCGTTTGAGGATCTACGAAAAAATGTACAAATCACCAAGATCGAAGGAGAATTTTTTAACTGAAAGAATCGAAATTCAACTCCGTGCTGGTACACTCCTGGCACATTGGAGTACGTTTTAATCAATTTGTCGGACAGATATACTCAACGACATTGGCACCGGAAATTGCGTGGGATTTTTCAGGCTCTTGGCGAGTAATTGGGATCAACGATATTAGGCATTTCGTGCAACGTCGTACAGAGTATCGGGAATAATTAGCGCGACGACGGGAGAATAATTACGGGCTAATATAATCGACGGGGACCACACGTGTGTGAGGTATCTCGGCGAGGAAAGCATTAATCTTTGCGGAATTTCTTATCGCCTTTTGTCAATCTAATTTGATGAATTATCTTCCTCGATGGAAGATTGACACTAGATAGCGCGGTGTGTACTTTTCGCGATCAGGGCGACTTTGTTATCGTCTCGGATGCGACTCGTACGTAACAACGCGTTACCATGGCGCGTTATCTAATCACCGCGCTCTCGGCAATTCGCGCTCTTGGATACCGTCGTCAAACGTTTCCACTTTGTAACCGTAAACGCGTATTACCGCGACTGGATATTACGTACGCGATGTAATTATCGATCGAGAACGGAAAATTCATTAAAATCGTCGGGGAGCGAATTTTACCGAATGGGCACAAAGTTACGTCGTGAAAACATCCTTTTCACGATGAAGAAGCGCATAACGCAGGATGGAGGCGCGTGTTCGTGGATCTTCCGCGTCTAATCTCCGTACAGGATATATATTCATGCTCGCCGATGAACAAAGAGAGGATCACATCGCGAACGCCCAAAGTACCGTTGGCTCACCGCGGGCGTTCGCGATTCCGGAAATGTTTTTACGATCGCGTATACAAGCATTAGGGTGGACGAGGAAAAGGCTAGTTTTTTCCCTCCGCGAGGACTGAGTTATCGGATCGCTCGGCAATTGCCGAAAGCCAAAATTTGAAAATTATTGAAAAGTCATTTGGAAATATCTGAAATATCAATCGTATTTCAAAACTATGAAAATATTTCTACTAGATCAATGTGCCCTTCGAAAATCGTATCTGAAAAATATTCCGGACTATCGAATCTTTTGGTCGAGCGATCGTTTTTTCCGTACATCAAGTATGAGAAAGATGGTCGATTATTTACGATCTTGAAGTTTGCATCGTTTGACTTCAACGAAAGTCTGCATTTTTTCGATCTTTTACATTGGAATTCTCCGAGTTTTCATTACATCATCTTTCCTCTTTTCACGAGTGTCACGATATCGAAAAATTCATAAAAAATATGGGCCGAATCGAAGAATATTGACGACAAAAAAGAAGTTTTCTTCATACCTCGGTCGAAAGTACGCACTTTCGGCCCGGATTTCGAGGCAGAAAGTTCAAGATTCCTGCATTGGTAAAAAAAACACGCTCACCCTCTGTGACAGTGGGCGCAAAAACTTTTTCACCTACATTTCGTTGGATTCCAACGATGCAAACTTCAAATTCATGATTATTTTGACCCACCCTAAAACATGTACTCCGTCGCGTGTAGTTCGAAATCGCGGCAGCTGCCGCGCACGAGCTTGCTGCGCAGCGGACTCGCCGTGAGAAGACATCGAAACGAGAAAATCCTCGCGAATCTACGCGGCCTCGTACGCGCGCAACCGTCGACGGTTCACGAAAAACACGATTCATCTTTTCGTCGCTGTCACAACGTTACTTTGTCGTTTCTGCGAGCAAAAAAACGTACGCGCGTCCGCGCAAGATGGCTCGTCGCGATTGAAAATTGTAATTAAGGCTGGATCGTTGAAAACACATTCCATGTATAATAAACATCGTACGCATGGAGTGCACAAGCTGCTCTCGCTGGCGGAGCATCGTGTCACAGGTCAAAGCGGAGGAACAATGCGGCACAGCGGCGAGAGAGAGAGAGAGAGAGAGTACATAAATCTGCGAGACACCAGAGGTGAAGCGCATCGGTAGGACAGAGCGGATCTTATTAAGGATCTTGAAGCACGAATAAAGAAGAAGAAGAAGAAGAATTAATAAGCGAGACAAAGAGATATTAAAGGGGAGAAAAAGGGGAAATACGCGGGCGCGGTATTTATATTCATTTGAAAATAAATGTGTATGTATACATTTACATTTATGTTAGCGCAAAAGCAGAGGGGATTTATGAAGAGTTATTTATCCGCGTCTTGGCTGCGTTTACGTATAACCATATGGGCAGTCTTGTACCGAGCAAAGGCCTTGGGCGATATGCTCCCACGCAAAGTGGGCCTGTTGCGCTCGCCCCGGCACTCGCGCTGCTTTCTGGACCGCGCGCAGCCTCCATATACTTTGCCTCTCTTCTTCTTCTTCTTCTTCTTCTTCTTCTTCTTCTCCCTCCTCCTCCTCTTTTTCTTCACGTTCATTACGCTTCATACGTCCTTTCGACTCGAACGCACCGCAGCGTCATCAACAACGTTATTTCATCGCGATGCGAGCTTTTGTTATTTCCCCGCCGTTAAATCAGCAATGGGCTTGATGTCGGGGCACAAAGAGACTCGAGCCGCGTTTTATTATTCGCGAAAGACACATACCGTGGTATATGCGCGCGTGCACGTGCGCACATATTTCACGTCCTCATGCAAATGGTCGACTCGAGCCAAGTACAGGCTTCGAGCCGGCGTGCGGACGAAAAGGCGCTCTAGATTTCCGCAACGAATTTGCGATTCCACTCTCGTTCCTCGCGTTTCTTTTTTTCTCTCGAATAAAGTTAACGTCAATTCGCGCAGAAACAGTCCTGTTTCGCGATGAATTTTGCGTCGACGCAGATCGAAGCTCAAACCCGCGTTACCAGATATGAAAAGATACACATACGTATGCAACGCGAGCGTGGAATTCCCATCACGCTTCGACGGCGAAAACCATTGAAATTCAACCAAATATGCAAAAGGGAACGCAAAGTTTCGTCTTCAAAGTGGATAAGCGCGCGAGAAGAGAATTTTAAGAACCGGGCGGATTTTTCAATCGACCGCCACTCGTCCTTGTGACATCGCGCGTTTAAGGTAGTTCTATCGTTTTATCGTTTTCTTAAGATTTTGTTGAAAATTTGAATACGTATTCTTTGATGTCATGTATACGTGTGTAATAAATTTTGGAAGGTTTTACCACGTGGAAGTTGAGATATTTATTGGTAAAAATCACAATTTTCGGTAGTCTCTCGTAAGAGCGCGTGTTAAAAGTTGCATTTTCATCAATGAATATCTTGGCTTCTACGTGGTGAAGCCTTCTAAAACTTTGCATACATTTTTATGCAACATCAAAGAAGATTTATTGAGTTTTCCAAAAAAATCTTAAGAAAATTTTTTTCGCAATTTTTGTAATTATAGAGCAAGCACGTATCACCTGGGATGACCGTGAATTTGGAGTATGCTGTTCTTTAGTCGATTTGCAACAACTTTTCTTATTTAACTTGAGCCCGCAAACCATTTTGTATGTGAGAAAAACTGAAAAACAATTTTTCGATTTGAATGAAACGATAGAACTACGTTAATGCGTCACGCCCGATTAATGAATTCAACGAGTCGGCTGGCTGGCGACGCGGCGAGCCTCTTTTTCTCGTATTTTTCTCATTCTCATCCGATTTCTTCGCGATTGCTCGTTCAATGAATTTCACTTCGCGGATTTTGAACCAGCGGATGACGGAAACTAGGTCAGCGCGCGGAATTCATATTTTTTTTCGATTTCGGTATTCGATGCACGTGTTTTTCATTTTTTTCCAGTATACGCTGTCGATCAGCAGCCAGTCGCGAAAATTCTCTCGTCTTTCGTGCAGGCCCCTTCGTTTCGCGCTGCAAGGCCGATTGAAACGTGCCGGACCCGCATGTGGGACGAGGATCTCGCGTTACACGCGTTATCCGGCGCAAATAAATACAAGTCGCCGGTATTACACGTATTTTTCATCAGCAAGAGCACACATTCGTACGGGGCGAGAGTCGGAGTCGACGGTGGATGCTGTACCGCAAGGTCAGCAGCGTTAGATAGGATCTATCGGGCACACGGGGCAGAAAAGCAGGCGCCTTCACCGCAGCAGCGATACGCCGATTCTCCGGTAAACCGAGAAGAGCAGCGTCGCGAGGTGCGCTCTAGATTCCTCGTGATATCGATCTCCCACTCGTCCACAGAGCCGATAAAACACACATCGACGACAACATTGCGAGGGAGCGAGATGAATCGCACGAGAAATTGAAATCGCTCAAATATTCTCGATGAAAAAGTCGACGAGATTTTTCGCACCCAGAGCTGCGCACTCGGTGCTGGATGGACCGAAGGATGCAAAAACAGACTCCCTTGACGAGACGCGATCGATTCCAAGTGGATTATGTGATGAGAATGAAAAAAAAAAAAAAAAGACACAGCAAAGTGTCACGTGACGAAGCAACGATGAGTCGAGCTCAACGAGTTGACGCTCATCGATGATCAATCGATTAGCGACGTCCCTCGAGAACGATCGACCGGCGTCGCAGCGAAATTTATATGTCCGACAGCGACGATAACGAAGCTATAGCGAAGCGGATATAAGCCGGTAGGTTGGAATCGCGTATCAAAGATTGCCGAGAAACTTTCCACTCTCCAGCGGAGAAATCCAGATCTAGGGCCCCCGTATGCACAAGCGGCTGGGTGCTGTCGAACCGGCGGATCGGATGATTCAGCGAGCGGTCTCGATCCATCAAGTGGATGAGCGCGGCATTCATTGATCCGTGCGTCAAAGTAGGAGGGATGATTCGCGCTTCCACGCGGAATCGCGGCTTCCAGCGTCATCCTTCGATGGTCGCTTGTCACGCGTGTGCGCTGCGGAGATGCCAAGAGAGAATTGAGAAAAATCATCGCGAAACAAGCGTGACGAGAGCGCGTGGCTCTTATCGCGCGACGTCTGCGCGCCGAGCATCTTCCCCTCGCCACTATTTATGTATGCGTTAGACGTGGAATCCCCTTGAAAAGGACAGACGTCCTTTTCAAGGGGATTCTCTCATTGTGAGACATTGAGGGAGAACGCAAACGGACGGAGCGGACAACGGACACGGAGAAAGCCGCGTCTCAAAGCGTCTCAAAGCGGATCTTGCAATTCGTTCCAGAGATTCTTTCCTGCAGGCTCTGGATCGTAAACGAACGAATCGCAAAGTCTTTCGGAGGATGCGTATCATTCCGCCCGCTCAGTTTGCAAGATGTAGAGTGTAATAATGATAATAATGACAGTATTAGTTAAATTATCCGTATAATACGCTTTAAACATCCCGCAAGTTGTCGCTTGGCGATAATCGCAATTTGGGAAAAAAAATCTTTTCCCATAGTCATTTATCCGAACAAGTACAGCGCTGTGATGGTTTTTGTGTGTAATTCGCGAGGTATCCGTTCGACGAAGCCGAGAGCGGAGGAGCAGCGAGACAATGTTATTCTCGCGAAAATACAGGATTGCAGAAAGGCGAGCCGACGATCGCGGAGGAATAAAGACGAGTCCGATGCGAGCGGGGGGGCCTCGGACCACCGGCGCCTCAATAAGTAACGATGTCACACGCGGTAACTCGACGCGCTCCGCGTAGCGTCTCCACTCGCTGTGGCGCGGGGGTGCACCGGCGGCAGCACGCACGCCGCTCTCTCGTTCGGCCGACGCCTACGAATATACGCATACGCGAGGTTCTTCGGATCTCACCTCGGTGCGCGCAGGGGCTTTGGAGAACGCGAGTCGCCGAGCGTCGCCCGCCGTGTCGCGTACTTTACGACCGCGTACCCTCGCCGCGGCCTTCTCTCGTGTGCGCACAACGATCCGCAGAAGCGGCAGCAGCGAAATTGCACGGCCGGCCGCGCGCGCACCGATTGCTCCTTCGAGAAGAGACATTATTACCGCGGGACCATTAGGCTCGTGTGTGTATGTGCGGGCTTTTTCTTTTATTTTCACGCGACAGCCGGCCATATAGGCGCGCCGGCCTTGGCGAGGAACGCCACGGATAGGATTACCACGGCGGAGAACCATTTTCGGAATCGAGACCCGACGATAAGTCACCGGAGTCAACTCGCTGCGCCGACTATCGTTTTCTTTTGTTTTCACGTCGTCGTTCGCGAGAAAACATCCATCGAGATGGAACGATCGTGGCCGCGGCTTCCACATCGCGTAACGATGCAATAAAATTGCCTTTCGATGCGAATTTCAGCGATTATGGGATGAAAGTAACAGTAGATTTTGCGGAAAAAAGATTTCGATTCGTTCGATGAAACTCGAGGGAATTGGATCGACCAGCCCTCCTCCTCGAGACTCTCGCCATGCTCTTTTTCCCTTCCCTCTCGATATCCTCGTTCTCCTCTCACAAAATTCCACTGTGCAGTGACGCATGACACGTGTATACCGAGCACGAACGATTTGCATATTTGAAAGTAAGAGTTCGAGTATGAAAACAGCGGGACACCTCGATGCGGTTTATGGCGTATAAAGTATTTACGCGAATGCGTAAAGAAGAAAAGTAGGCGATAGACGACGATGTGGAAGTACGTGAGACGACGGCGATTGATCCTTCCGGTGATCTCGCGCGAGTGGAAAATTTGAGAGAAAAAGAAGCATTGAGATGTCTCGCGCGAATCGGAGGAGCGCCAGGGTGGAAGAAACGAGGTAAGAAAATGAAGTAAATTCCGCGAGTGTCGGATCGGAGAGCGCGCTTATGGCGAGGAATCGAGGAACACGATCCAGTGAGCCAAGGAACTGCGCGAGATCACACCGAAAGTACGGGACTTTGCGGATCGGAAGGTAACACGAGAGGGCCACCAACATCGTTCGGTCGTATCCGGTTTCGAATTTGTCCGAAGTAATTAAAACCACCGCGAACAGGGGTGAACGTTCGTCCTCTGCCGTTCTCCCTCGATCGTGCTGCGCGAGACCAAGCAGCCAACGTACCACACGAGCGACTCTGCCCGCTGGAATCGAAGCTGGCACATTCTTCGAACACCGCGCACGGAAAAACGAGAAGAATAACGAAGGTTCGTTCGGTGATTTTCCAAATGAAAGCCGATACACCCTTGACGATCAAAGTTATCGCCTCGGTTTTGTTCCTCCGTGCTTTTGTCCGTTTTCGCTCCTCCTCTCAAATAGTCAAACTCCTCACTCCTCCAGTCAAAATAATTAGCGATCGTTCGTACTTTTGCGTGTAATTAAAGCTCGCATCTAAATGGAACTCGTAAAGAAGGCGAATCGTCATTCGGCCGAGTGCTCCAAAGGGTATATCGTATAAGACCGAATTAGCATAAAGCGTGGGTATAACGATTCACCTCGCAGCGTGAAAGCACTCGGCGCGAATCTCTCTCGCGGCGCGAATCGCGAGCTTTTACCCGGAATTATGTGTACGGATACCCATATGCCACGTGTGCGTGTGTGTGTGTGTGTGTGTGTGTGTGTGTGGGTATATATACACGTGGCGCATCCACAGCCAACCGGCAGACTCTCGGACAACTCTTTCGATTTCACTGGCGCTCTGTGCTTATATTTCAGCGGATGTCGGGCTTTGCGTATATAAGCACCGTGTCGTCTCACGTGGCGAGCGTCTTATCTCTTTTTCGCTTCGCGTCTGTGCGTGTGTCTCTCCGCGCGTTCGCGCGTATACACATACGCGAGGGTATATACACTCGCGCGCGGGGCAAGAATTGCAAACTCTCGCGAAATTACGACGATTCGCATGCGGCACTAAGTGGCCACGCGGAGCTCTCGTCTCACTCGCGCTCTTCAATATAGATTCGTTTCGCATTCGAGTTTATAAATTTATGTACTCGGAACAATTACCATAATTGCCGGCGAGGATCGTCCCGCGCGCGCGCGCGTTGCGCCTCTCTCGGCGTTCGCGAGTGTTGCAATTGCCATCGTAGGAAGCCGCATGGAATGTCAAGGCTCTCGTTCACGTCCGCGTGTAACGCGGCGCTGGATAATACGCGTTATTTGCGCGTCTGTAGGGAAATTGCCCACCGCTCTCGACGTCGTCACCGTCGCTGGTGCGAAAGCGCGTATTCGTACGAGAAAACGTCGCCGAGCGTGTAATAAATCCATCATGTACCATAAAATCGAGTCACTTGATCTCGATCAATCTTGCTTCATTGTCATCGGGGACGCGATATCGATCGTTTCGATTATACGGGTATCCTCCTCGCCAACGTTCTCGCACAATCAAAGAATTCCCGTGAAAATCAGTACGCAGAGGTTTTTTCGGGATTTCCGAAATAAATTTTGAAATTTCCGAAATTCATTTCGAAAGAATGAGACAAAATGGCCAAAAGAGTAAAAACGAATCGCGTGAAAATCGTCGATCGGCTTCGGTTTATCACGTGAGATTCAAAGTTTCGCCGCGTATTTCGCGTGCAATTTACGAGCGAGCAGATTCACGCGTGCATTTTCACTCTGCATGGCGTGTTACGGATTCGGTCAAGGAGAGACGCGAGCCATGCGAGGTCCCGAGGCTCGTTGATGAGACCTCCGTGGGCTGCTTTGATTAAAAATCTCCAAGAGTGTACAACATAACCTATATTCGGTGCTCGGAGTTCGCGCGTACACCGTTGTGCGGCGCTGAGGACTCGAAGCCACTCGAAGCGCGCGGCTTTACGGGGCCTCCGTAATGATGACAAATGACTGCGTTAATCACGTGACAGTGAGAGGAGACTCGCTCAGCGCGGCACACGGACGGCTTTTCGGGCCGTCGTCGCGCGCGGACAGCCGAGTAATAACGTTGCGCTCAACATGCGTGTATGAAAAAGTGCGTGTTTCGCGCGGCCCAACGAAATTATGTACACTCCTTTCGCGTTGCTTCGCCGTCGTAACGATCGCGAGTAGATTTTGTCGGGAGGATTCGTGACAAATCGAGCACCGTCTTTGGCGCAATTGCTCTTAATCTCGGATCACTCGAGCGCGGCGAATCGAGTCTCGTTATTTTCAACGTACGTTGCTGCTTCTCACGAGACGCGACTGTACATACTTATTTTAAACGCGGCGAACAATGTTTATCCTCGTGGTTATGCACGGATAATCTCCGAGCAGTCCTCTGATATCATCGGGAGATGGAAAGGGGAAAAGTTTAAATTAATACGGTTTGGCATTGACGGATTACCGACCGTCGGTCAATGAACGCATGCCTAGCTTTTTTTCTCTCAACGTCAGCTGTGTGCACGCGGGACAAGAGGAGGGAGAAAATCAAACGAAGAGTTCTTGACCCTTCGAGGGGTCGTGACTCTTCGCCCTCTTCGAGCCTGACCCTAGCGGCGGTCTCTCATTCGCTTTCCCATTGTACACAGCGCACGGACGCGCGGTGTCCTACCCGACGCATCTTTGATCAACGCGCGTGCGTACCAAGGTGGATCGTAACGAACGACTTTTTCTCGATATTTACATTATGAAAATTTACGTAGCGTAGCGATCGATGTAACCGTATTATCATGAAAATTTAATCAAATTTCAAAGTTTCGAAACGAATTTCCCCTGTTTATTCTCCCGCTGAAGGTACCACGAGAGCGCGACAGCGCCATTCAAAGATGCTGCGGGAGTGGGATAGGCGCAATAATATAACGCGAATAAGATGAGAACAGCAAAGACGCGATAACGCGCGAGAGGCACGTTGAAAGTGAATGAACATCGAGCCTTCCCCTCTGATTGTACATCCGAGTCCTTCCCGCGTACCTTTTTCTTCGCTTCTTCTTTGATTCGCGCTGCGCGTTCGGACTTAAATTTATTTTTTCTGTTTTCAATAGATTCAATAGGGGAATAAATCGACGAGTCTGAATGGCAATTGGATCGATGATGAACTCGATCGGATTCAATTGTACGCCTCATTCGTGCGTCCCGCGTGCTCCTCGTCGATTTTCATCGACGAGGAGCACGCCGGACCGCGATCGTCGGCGAGATTCCAACCGAGAGCGAGTCGCTCGGAGACACACCGAGTCTCTCGTCGTATGAAGATGTCACGGATTGACGCGGGACCGACAATGCCGCGAGTGTATAATTTATACCGCGCGCGTTGCCACAAGTGCAAAGGGTCTAATCATATCTCGGCATCTACGGTAAACCGAGTTTTCCCTCTTGCGTCCCTCGGTCCTCCCTTCGCGAGGCACAAAGGTGGACGACCGGCACATTGCGCAGTTTCGATGGGAGTCGGACGATGAAGCGACGCGCGACCTTCGCTCGCTCACGGAGGATCCTTCCATGGTAAACCCACCCCGCTCCTTTTCCTCTTTCTCGCCATTCTGTTTTTCCTTTTTTTTGATCGCGTGTGCACCGGCGAACGGAGGGAAAAGGGACGATCGCGCGCGAGCAGAGGGCAGAAAAGATTCGCTGGAGCAAACGCCGCGGGATTCCTGGAACGCCTACAGGGCACTTGACCTCTGCGCGCTGGCCTGTCTCTCTCGCTCTCTCTCTCTCTCTCCACCTCGACAAGGATGCTCGCGTGCATGCCTCTGAATCGCGCGGCCACGAGGTGGCGCGCACAAGGACTCGCGAGCGCGGCGAGCCGGGTTCCTCCAGCAGGGGCGCGCGTGATAATCGACCTTCGCGGCGACCTCAGCAGGACGATCGACCGGGAGAGGAGAGCGCGGCGGTGGAGGCTCTTCCTTTACTCGCTTCTATTCCTTCCTTCCTCCGTCGCCGCGTTCCTTGTTTTCTTTTCTCATCGTCGTTCTTTTCGCCGTGCCATTCCTCGAGCGTGCCAGCGACGAGAGGACGCTCGGTGTGTTTCTCGTTCCCGTCGCGCGCCATCTATCCGCCTTATCCGCATACACCTTATTATTATCACAGAGCTCGGTACACTCCTCGGGAATTCCGCATATTTCGTCCTGGCGTTCGAAGGGTATCCTGTTTGCGATTATTTTATCCCCTCTTGATTACGTTCACGGCAAGGATGTCAATCCTTGCTCTCGACAATCTCGATGCTCTCCCGACACGCCGACTGATCAACGCGCATTACAAACAAAGCCTCTCCGCAATCGCCGCGTAATTGAGGCGAGCTCGGGCGGCATTCAGCGTTCGGAAGATTTCCTTCGGGAAACTGTAGCGAAAAAAAAACACACGCACACAGAAGCAAAAAGCGAAGATTTCCTTCGGGAAACTGTAGCGAAAAAAAAACACACGGACACAGAAGCAAAAAGCGAAGATTTCCTTCGGGAAACTGTAGCGAAAAAAAAATACACGCACACAAAAGCAAAAAGCGAAGATTTCCTTCGGGAAACCGTAGCGAAAAAAAAACGCGCACACAAACGCAAAAAGTGAAGATTTCCTTCGGGAAACTGTAGCGAAAAAAAAACACGCACACAAAAGCAAAAAGCGAAGATTTCCTTCGGGAAACTGTAGCGAAAAAAAAAACACACGCACACAAACGCAAAAAGCGAAGATTTCCTTCGGGAAACTGTAGTGAAAAGAAACACACACACGATTTTCTTCGGGAAACTGTAGCGAAAAAAAAACACACGCACACAAAAGCAAAAAGCGAAGATTTCCTTCGGGAAACTGTAGCGAAAAAAAAAACACACGCACACAAAAGCAAAAATTGAAGATTTCCTTCGGGAAACCGTAGCGAAAAAAAAACACGCACACAAAAGCAAAAAGCGAAGATTTCCTTCGGGAAACCGTAGCGAAAAAAAAACACGCACACAAACGCAAAAAGCGAAGATTTCCTTCGGGAAACTGTAGCGAAAAAAAATACACGCACACAAAAGCAAAAAGCGAAGATTTCCTTCGGGAAACCGTAGCGAAAAAAAAACGCGCACACAAACGCAAAAAGTGAAGATTTCCTTCGGGAAACTGTAGCGAAAAAAAAACACGCACACAAAAGCAAAAAGCGAAGATTTCCTTCGGGAAACCGTAGCGAAAAAAAAACACACGCACACAGAAGCAAAAAGCGAAGATTTCCTTCGGGAAACTGTAGCGAAAAAAAAAACACACGCACACAAACGCAAAAAGCGAAGATTTCCTTCGGGAAACTGTAGTGAAAAGAAACACACACACGATTTTCTTCGGGAAACTGTAGCGAAAAAAAAACACACGCACACAAAAGCAAAAAGCCAAGATTTCATGGTAAAACACGCGAGTACGGCGGGATATCTTCGTGCGCGAAGATGAAAAATGAAAGCCGAGCGAGCTTCGAGCGTGGAGCTTCGGAGGAGGAGGGATACGCGTCGCCGATCGTTGGAAACAATGACGTTACCGTGTCTTGTTATTTCTGCGATACGAACGCGGAAATATACACGTGTTCGGGCGTATAATGGTTTCGAAACTTTATGAGAAACAGCCCGAGAGAGTCCGACGATATATAAATGTCGATTCCCGTCGAGCGAGCGGCATTGAAGTGTCCCCGCGAGAAAATGACTTTTCTCCTCTCGTCGGTGCGCCATACGTTTCTGTCATTGTGTGTGTGTCTACGTTCATGATGATATAATTCGAAAGAGTCGTCCACGTAGAACCGCCGCGGCGACGCGTTTGTCACGCTTTGACGGTGTCCCGCGATCCGACTACTCGATTTTAACGCAATATCGCGAGCTACAAAAGCACGTGTATACCGACTATTTGGACATTATTGGTATATACAACGGTGCACGGTACAGATATGCAAAACGCCGGCGATTGCGCAATTCCATCGACCGAGAATATGTACGCGAATGCGGGCGCTCTCGCGGAGCGTTCGTGCTCGCGCCGGCGCGCTATTGCATAATAAAACGATTGCAAACGTACCACACCGTCTGCAGTTTCTTCCCTTTCTCTCTTTTTCTTTTTCCGTCTCCGAGCTGGCGACGCAATGCCGCAGTTGGGCTCGGCCGATTCCATAACTTTTGCTGAGAAAACGAGACCATTGTGCCGCTCTACACTCGCCGCTCAACTCGATACGTATCGACGGGGAATTTCGTTTTTAGACGACGATTTTTTTCCTTCTTTTCTTCGATTTTAACAATTTTGACTCGAATCTTGCGTTCGGCATCTTTCTTCTGTTCCGCCAAAACGATGAACGAAAATTCAGCGAGATGAAATTACGGTACGAAATCACGACCGAGGTTTTTTCAGCAAACGGAATTTCCCGCGATAAACTCGAAGAGAAAAGCGGCAGCGGCGACGGGATGATGAAAAAACGGATGTGGCATTCGCCAAAACGATGAATACATATTTATTCCCCATGAAATAACCGTGGAACAAGCAATTATGCTCATCTGCATTAGCCTCGATGCGAGACGCGCGTTTTTACGGCACTCTCAGCTTTCCGGCGATTCGCGAGGGCGAGAATTCATCCCGGCGATCTAGCGAAGCTTTGAATCATGCTCTTGTCCAAACGACTCATCATCGAAGGCTCGATCGCGGGGTGTCTCTTCCCCGAAGACCAGAGATCTCGAACGCCTCGTGCTCTTCGGAGAATTTAGGAAGGCCTACCCTGCCTCGCGTACCGATATCGCTCCTTCGTTCGCGCTCACAAAGCGTAAACTTGAAATCTCGTCGCTTCATTACAGGCTATGCCATAAATATCACTATCGCGTACGTATAAATCGCACCATTTCGAGAATCGACGGATCAATGGACTGCCGAGTGTTTTTGTTTCTCCACAGCGCGAGTTGTGACTGCTATGATCGCGGAACTAAAGCTACACACGTGCAAGAGAAATCCCCGCGTTTGCCCACAGCTGCCTCGTATTCTCATTCAAGTGGCTTTTTCACACACATTGTGCGCTACGTGCGTACTGTACGTTCCGTTAAAGTGTACGAACGCGTCGGTACGAAATTGGCCTACCATTTTTTATTTCGACATTTTATTTCACGTCTCAAAACTCATGGAATTTGGTTGCTTTCGTGAAAATGTCTCTTTTTTTCAATTTGGAGAAAGTAAAAAAAGGTCGTGTCTGAAAATCAGCCTAGTCTACACGTACGAGTCGCGTTGTTTGTCTCGTACTTTGTTGATGAAGAAATGAGGCGTGAAAATCCGAATTTCCATCGAGACCCCTATAAATCTCGAGACCTTACGATCCGTGCGCGTGCATATACGTTTTCTTGCACAATGCACTCTGCGCGCAGTCGGGTTTATCGTTGACGATCGAGAACGTTGCGGTTGCCGCCCATCACGACACAGTTAACCGCGAGAGAGGTTGCTCCACTAACATTTACGGAGATATTGTACTACGCTCGAGTGTCTCTCGCTCGTCTTATCGCTGTGTTCTCTCGGAGCACCGCGTCGAGAGCGATCTCTTCGACGCTCAAACAGCATCAAAACATCACGGGGAGAAGAGAATCGCTGGAATGACGCACTAAACCGTGCGAATTACGATATAAGCCGTCTTTGTTCGAAGCAACGAAACTCGTCGTTTAACGTATTTGTCTGACGATAGATGGCGGTAGAAGCCAATACGCGAAAACTTGTACAACTTGCGATTGTTACGATTACGCTGCAGCGCCTTAATTTTTCGCGTAATTCGATCCGTCGAAACCCGGACTTTAAGGTAGTTCTATCGTTAGATTCAAATCGAGAAATTGTTTTGCAGTTTTTCTCACATACAAAATGGTTCGCGGGCTTCGGTTAAATAAGAAAAGTTGTTGCAAATCGACTAAAGAACAGCATACTCCAAATTCACGGTCATCCCAGGTGATATGTGCTTGCTCTATAATTACAAAAATTGCGAAAAAAATTTTCTTAAGATTTTTTTGGAAAACTCAAGAAATCTTCTTTGATGTTGCATAAAAATGTATGCAAAGTTTTAGAAGGCTTCACCACGTAGAAGCCAAGATATTCATTGATGAAAATGCAACTTTTAACACGCGCTCTTACGAGAGACTACCGAAAATTGTGATTTTTACCAATAAATATCTCAACTTCCACGTGGTAAAACCTTCCAAAATGTATTACACACGTATATATGACATCAAAGAATACGTATTCAAATTTTCAACAAAATCTTAAGAAAACGATAAAACGATAGAACTACCTTAAGGTCTCTGGAAAAAGTGGCGAAAAATGGATCGAATTTTTTTTTTTTGAAATTTTCAATTACCCAGGAGCTTATCCGATCGCGAGCGAAATGTTCAGCTCCAAAAAGGATTTTACGAGGATCATTATCGCGATCGGGGCGCTACGTGTCAAAGAGACTTTCGCCATCTTCTCGTTACCAAAGAGACAAATTGCGCATCGAGTATAAATGTCAAACGTGAGATGGAAATCTCGTCCACACTTTCCAGGCACGAACGAGTGTCTCTGCACTATATATCAGGCTCGCGATACAAACGAGCGTGTCTTCCAACGAGCCTTTTTTGCCTCTTTGAACCAATTTTTTTCGATACTCTACCGCTACATCGCTGCGCGTGTGTGCGTGAAAATTTCAGGAACACGAAAAGAAGGGAGAAACGGCGCAAAAAATTCTCGCCGCTGTATACGAGGCTAATGCGAGTTGGCCTTTGTACCCCGTCCCCGTGCTGCAATTCCCAACTTTTATTTACTCCTCGACTGGCTATTCGCTCGTTATTTGAGCCACGATAGGACCGCGTGACCGGGACATTTAGATCCCCCGAGCTCAGAGTGCCATAGCGCGGGTGCAATTTGCGAGACGACGCGGTTCGTTCTCGTGCTTGTATATTTTCGCTCGTATCGGGACCCGCGGCTCAAAGTACCGATATATACGACATTTTGTACACGATACGCGTCGTCTCGCTGTGTACGCGAGCGAACGTGGACGCGGATGCATGGTTCCTTCTCGTCTTGTCTCGTATAACGCCGCGTGACGAGAACATTTAGATTTTCCACCGCGACAAACTCGCTCGCGACGATACGAGATGTAAAATCTCGAGGCAGCGATATGCGCACTCTCTCGCGCCTTTGACGCGATCGACGGAGGCGATAAAAACGTCAATTAAGGGGGGGAGGAGATACAATTAGACAAAATCGCGGGCCCGCCATTGGGTAGAAAAAAAATAATAAATCGTATCAAATATCCCCCATTTTTCCGCCTATAATCCTATCTCTCCCCTTGAATTCTACGCCGCTGACTCTCGTCTCGTTTGTCCATGAAATTTCAGAGATAATCAACGGAAGGATGCACGAGAGTCTTATTGTATTGTTCGAAAGCCGCAAGTGCGCCGATAAGTATAGATTTCGCGGGGGCTTGGGAAGATGGACCGCGCGGTGGAGAATCAGCGAGATGGAGAGATATTTGCCATACATGTAGGAATATCCGTGGGTATAATACGTATTCTCGAGAATACGTCTCGAGAATAATTAACGCGGCGGTGAGGCTGTACGGGGTGAGAAAACACGAGCGAGATGAAAATAATGGCGCGGCGCCTCCGCCTCGGTACCATATACACATAAATATAACGCGTACGTTTGTGTGTGCGTGTACACACGCACAAATGTATACTCGTATTATTTTTAATATCATGTATGTATTTGTAACGTCGGCGTTGAGAATGTACGGTATACGCGGTATGGAGAGCAAGAGCGAACGAACGCGAGCGCTGGACGAGCGCGTCTGTAAAAATGCCGCGGCGATGCCATTCGAGATAGACGCGTGCGCGCGGTTGGTGCCGGTGCGGATTCGCCACGGTACGGCGAGATCTCGAGCGCCGCGTCGTTGTCGTCGTCGTCGTCGACGTCGCGGAGCTTTATGGACCCCGGCGGACTCTCGGAGATCGCCGCGGTTCTTTCAGCTAGCGCGGTCGGCAACGCTCGGACCTCGACGCGGCGTTTTCCCTCTCGCTCTTCCTACTGTGGAACTCGATCGTGAAAAAAATAACGCATAAAACACGCATCCCGAAACACCTCGCTGCTCGAACGGCCAAGTTGCACCTTTATTCTGCCCTTGAGGAGTCGCAACATGTGCGATTCACGCGTACGTCTGTATCGGGATACTCATCTTGCGGTTGCCCTTTTCAATCCTCACGAATCGCGGCGGCTGCTGCGTGAGATTGATCCAAGGGCAGGTGCGATTGCGCGGAACGCTCGAGGGACGCGATATACGGCTTCCAGCGGAGGGGGGGGGGGCGTATCATTATATCGGCGAAATCGAAATTGAAAGCGAAAATTGTACGATGCGTAGTTGGGGGATTCAATCTCTTTTCTTTTTGTGGAGACGCACGTGCGAGTTGCGAAAAAGTAGGCGATATTCGTGAAAACCGCCGGATCACTGAATTCGGGAGATGGGATTTTTCGAATGATTTCTCGAGCGCCTGTGGCTCGCGACGGAAACGCCAGGTGCACCTTTCGGTGGCTGCGTTCGGACCCGTTTTTTTTTTCTTAAACGCGCTCCGGCTACGAACGCCAGATGCTCCGTTTGGGGAAGAGCGCTAACGCCAACTCGACGGTTTCACCTGTCCGACGATACTACGAGTCGAACGAACGAGAGATAAACAAAGGAGCATGCATATTCGGGAGGAATTTTGAAACAAAGAAGGAATTGCTTCGAATCTCCTTCGAGTTTGAGTGCGTTATTTGCGTGGTGCTGAAATGCACTTTTTTCAAAGCGTCGTAATTTCCAAAATTGAGCAGAAAAAATCTTTGGAAAACGTGGGGGTTGCGAAACGGTAGGGACGTCGGATGGGCAGATGGTCGTGACTCTCGACGGAATCGTCCGGGTGGTGTCCTGTTCGACGGACACGAGCCACTGACCGTCTCGATTCGGTATCGCCGAGACGCCACGAAGCGGAAAAATTATGGAGGGCGGGGAGGGCGCCGTGCTGCGCAACACGATATAAAACACAAAGACGCGTGTCTACTCTCGCGGAAATGATTCTTTCAAACTTTTCTCGGTGCCCGCGCGCGCGCGCGCAGGCTTCTAGCCCAATTCGCGAGATCTCCCGCGGTACTCATCCTCATCCGCGCTCTTTCTTCTCGGGAGGTTATCGGTCATCGAGATGGAGGCCATCGCGAGGCATTCATCAAGCGGCGAGTCGAGTCCGGTGCCAACTCAATTAACGCCGCGGGCGTAAGTCGTCCTGATGTGTACACGCCTGTGACTCTATAAAGACGATGAATGGCCAGCTCGTAACGCGCGCCATCTCTCTCTCGCTTTCTCAATCTCGCGCTCCCTGCGCGTCGCGCGTAGCGATCATTCCGCGCGCGCCGACGCTCGCGCGCGCGCGAGTGAAACGAAGAAACGCGACGAGACGGAAAGACGAATTTTACTCGGGGCGAGACATTACCCGCGGAGGATCGCGAATGAGGATTCGAGCGCACCATCGCGGTATTTTCTCATTTTTTTTCTCTCGGTTTTATCGGACGTTACACCGCTGAACGAATTTGCGAAAAAAGGACGATATCAAATGTCAGACGCGGAAAAGAGAATTAACGTCGTCGCGTCTCTTGGACGAAATTCTCGTCTCGTTGCTTTGCCGCTTGTTTCTTTCTCCCCCCGAAGCGTCGATGCGAAAATATTCCTCATTGGTAATTCGCGTTATTCCACTCGTACCCCGTCGCCCGCGCGCCCTCTCTCCGCCGCTTTGAGAAAGTCAACGGACGCCCGAGTCGCATCCTTTGCCGCGAGAGTTAAATATAGACCGGGCGCGCAAACGCCGAGTTTATCTTTATTGAAGTTTATGCGCGAAAGGTTCAAACGTATACACGAACGCTCCGACAATGCCCTCTCGCGTGTAATACGACGAGTCTCGCGGATCATCCCGTTCCTTCGCGTGTAGTCGCGCGAGGGACGCCTCTCGCGACGAGAGAACGGATTACGATTGTTCGACGAACGCCCCCTACGACGGACGGACGCCAAGTTTTGTTTCGCTTGTATAATGAGCCGTAACACACCACGAATAACAACTTTCGATGAAAAGCTTTCGAGCGCAAGAATGATTAAGCCATAGCACGAGAAAGCGATTCGATCGGAAAAATTATCGAAGCTTTAACGATGCTTATGGCGCAGAAACGATGTAGGTTCAAACGACGATACTTTTTCGATGTAATTAACGTCGAATTTTGGTACTTTTCAAACCGCAACCTTCCAGATGGTCGAATTTCCAGCTCGGGGATGAGAATTTGAACCAATCCCTGCAAAATTCCAAGAGTATAATAAGCGAGAAATAAAAATGAAATCTAGAAATTGAAAAAATCTCAATATCGTCAAATCTTTCTTCTCAATATCGACTTTAGTCTGTCGAACGTATGATTAAGAGCGCAGTCGAGTGAAACAAGTCAACTGGACGAACAACGGACACCCTAATGTATACGCATGGAAATTCACAAAAGGGACATGTTGGAAACCTCGCGTACGAGCAATGACGAGTTTTATTCGCGCGCTGATGAAT
The DNA here is from genome assembly GCA_959613375.1 of Heteropelma amictum. Taxonomy (NCBI): domain Eukaryota; kingdom Metazoa; phylum Arthropoda; class Insecta; order Hymenoptera; family Ichneumonidae; genus Heteropelma; species Heteropelma amictum. Next base: position 2,774,969 of record OY390727.1, read on the forward strand.
ATATGCGGCTCTCTGCCGACCTTCGAGACCGGCCGAGCTCATTCGCGCGTGTTTTCATGCGCAAAGAGAAACGATCCCGCGCGCGAGACTCCCATCCCGAACGGAAGACCTCGCGAGTGACGCGTCGAGTGACGTTTCATTAACGCTCTCGTGCATCGCGATGCACTCGGCTGTTGGTGCGAATTCCACTCTACCGAGGAGGATTCGAGCTACGCGTACGGGAAAATCTTCCGCGCCGCCCGAGGGCCCAACGTTTCCTCGACGTTCGCCAGGCGGACTCGCGCAGAGAATCTCCGGGTGCGACACACGCGGCTGACGGTGGGAGGACAAGAGCGACTTTTTGAGAATCAAATACACGTCATGTTCCTCGTGTCTCGACGTTCGCGTCTTTAAAAAAAAAAAAAAAAAAAAAAAGCCTCCGCGCAATGACGCGAAAAGGAACTCGACCCTCGTTCGGTTCGTCTTGTCTCTTGATACCGCAGAGACGCTCGTAAACACGCGTAGATGCAACAACGAGGAGTTCTCCCGGACAACCGCGATCGTTTTGACTTTTGTACGCCCGCAAACGTGTACACGTACATCGAGCATTTACCCGGTTGGATTGTAAATCAAGATTGGACTTTGCGTAATGGAGAACGAGGTACATCTTAATTAGGAAAAAAATGATGATGACGACGGTGATGAGGATGAAAAAAAAGAGGGAAAACGGTCTCGGCCAGCGAGCTTGCCACAGCGCGGCGAGCATCCGTTTCTACAGATCACGGGTGGAGTTAAGGGGCGGCAGTTGCATTCTCATTAACGTCCCGCTGTGGCTCCCGAACGCGCGTACGCCGCTTTCGTACTCCACATACGCTGTATACACATCGCGTCGTGTTGCGCTGCTCCCGCTGACTCTTTTCTTCGACTCTTTCCGCGACGCCAACTATTTATCTCAACCCCCACGGATTCGCGGAAGGTGCCTCGAAGATCGTTACGTGGCTCTCTCCCGCTCTCTCCCTGGGAGTAATTGAAACTCGCGGGCGCGCAAACGCGCACACAGACTGCTCGGTACAAGAGTGTGCGGGCACGTGCATAATTGCCGCGGCGTGTACGGAGATACCGGGACGAACGCGGCTCTCTCGCGCAAATCGCGCAAATCCCGCGTATCTCTCGTAGACCCTCGTGTTAATTTGCTTAAAAAAGTCGTTATACACCGATGGAAATGAACGGCCGCGGAGGGGAAAAAAACGGTCTCACCTGGGTATGAATATCGAACACGGCGGACATGCGCAATCGGGCGATAATAAATATACGCAGGAGCGAGGGACTCGCGGTCCGATCGCGCGAATCAAACGTCCGCGCGATCGGACGTAATTACCCTCGAGATCAGACCGCGTGGTTATCGTTTCGTCGTTCCCATGGATGGAAATATGCCGATATAATTAATCATTTTTTCGCGAGAGTACAGGCACAACGCGAAAGACTCGAGAGTAAAGCGCGTCTACGATCATGGCGCGGCGGCGTTGAGCAGCTTTTCGTAAATATTCATCGTTGTTCCGCGAGCAAAGTGGATGACGATATTTCTTTGATTTTTCTTTTCCGCCAACGCGCAGCCTCGTCGTCGAGACCTCGAGTGTACGCGTCTTCGTTTTCGTACACGCTTAAATCATTCGAAAATACTTTATCGCACCTCCCCGCGGACGTAAAACGTATTCGCCCGCTAGAGGGAGATGATCGCCGGCAACTACCGATACGAGCCGCGTCGGAGGACTTTTCGAACGATTATTGCCTTCGTAACGACTCACTCCGTAGGCAATAAGCGCTTGCGGGAAGTGCGTATACATACCAACAGGCGTCTCGTATACCATTATACCCACGGTGATATAATTAATGTCCCTGGATCCTCGTAATTGCAGCTGGCTCGAGTTGCCGGAAAATTGATGATCTCTAACGCGGGTGTACGCTCGCGGAGACTGCATGTTTTGCAACCGTTTGCCGTATCGCTGTACACGCAGCCAGGCTGTTAATTGCCGTACGATTTACTCCCCTGTTCCACGGGGAGTATAGGCGAAATTGGCGAAATTTTTCCATAAACGTTTATAAAGTTTCGTATCATTTTCGTTTTTCATTTTTGCTCCTCGGATTATTCATTTTATTCGCTCGATGAATCATGTTCCCTGTCGTTCGGTCTGAATTTTCCTCCCGAATGTTTACGACACGCCGGATAATGCATTTTCTACTGTCTTTGTACGGATAAACATAGAGTGGCTGAATTGCCGATTTTGACAATAAAAACACGTGTCGAGAATTTTGATCCGTTTGAAAAATTGCGAGTTAAAGGTACTTACCATTGTCGACGACGAGACGGGGTATCGGCGGAGAATAGCAGGTTTTCTTTGCTGTTTTCGTTGTGTCAAATTTTTCCTCAAATTCAGCGGTTGATTTTTACAAACTTCCGAGTGCATTCTTTTCCGACTGGTGTATTTTCAGCGAGTGTCCGTCCTATTGATGTTCTCGACCTGCCAGGGAATTTCCGCGATATTAATAAATAATTTTCAACATGAGATTTTCGTGCTTCTACGAATATCTCAGCGTTTAGCTAGACTGTCAAAAAGAATTTTTTTTTCCTCAACGTCAGAGCCAAAATTACGGTAATGATGTATGATGTTTATAGAGAATAATATTTTGAATATTTTGCCAACATCTTTATGGAAATTAATACAAAACTTTGCTAAGAAACATTTTTAAAATTTTGTATAATTTCTGTTTTTCATTCGGCTAACTGATTATTTACTCATGTATTTGAAATTTCTCAAAGTTTCTTGAAAAGTTATGATATACGATGTTTATGGAGAATAATATTTTCAATATTTTTTCAACATCTTTATGGAAATTGATACAAAACTTTGCTAAGAACCATTTTTAAAATTTTGTATAATTTCTGTTTTTCATTCGGCTACCTGATTATTTATTCATGTACTTGAAATTTCTCAAAGTTTCTCAAACGGCAAAGATATACGATGTTTATAGAGAATAATATTTTGTTAACATCTTTATGGAAATTAATACAAAATTTTGCTAAGAACCATTTTAAAGATTATGTGTAATTTTCGTTTTTCATTCGGCTACCTGATTGTTTATTCATGTACTTGAAATTTCTCAAAGTTTCTCAAACGGTAATGATATACGATGTTTATAGAGAATAATATTTTGTCAACATCTTTACGGAAATTAATACAAAACTTTGCCAAGAAACATTTTTAAAATTTTGTGTAATTTCCGTTTTTCATTAGACTAACTGATTATTTATTCATGATTTTGAAATGTCTCCAAATTTCGTTTCTTTTCCTGTTTGAAACAACAATATTTTACACCATGTAGAATCTTTTTTTTTTTTTTAATGTCGATAATAAATGATCAGCGAAATGTACTTGCCATCGCCAATGGAAAATAAGTAGAAAAATAAAGAGTACCTTGGTTTTGCTGGTTTCTGCCTGTCAAATTTTTCCTGATATTTGCCCAACCTTAACTGCATTTTTTTCCAGACCATATTTTGCATAATAATGTTGATGGAAATGGAAAATTGCAATCGGCATTCTTCCATTTCCACCTTCTGGACACCTGCTACGGACAATGCGAAAATATTGATAAATTGTATTCTGCGTTTTGCTCCTGCGATACTTTCATTACCCCCTGCTGTTCGTAATTCAGCTGCAATAAAGCGAAATACAAAAGGACAGTTTCGTAGCTTTGAGACCCCGCTAATTTTCATAAAACTCTGAGCATATTAGTTCCCAATTGTGCGATCTAAAGTTTTTTACGAACGTATCCTAATTTGCGGTGCGAAGGAACTTTATATTGTGAACGACGCGGAACTCGGTTTGTCGAATTAGTCTACACCGTCTACACGAAAAGCTAAAAACTAAGTGAGACGCCAATTTGTTGGTGAAAATTTCCGAAATTGACGCAGCGAACACGGAAATATCGAAATTTTGATCGCTACGAAATTATTGGCACAAGTATTTTGATATTTGGAACGCTTTATCATCGTCGTGAATGCAACGACGCGAATTCGCGAAATACACGCAACGATTTCGCAACGCACAAAAAGAACAAAGGACGAGCAATGGCGGAAAAAATGGCGCGACGCGATAGCTTACGCAGATATCTCCTTTGTCTTGCCCAGCATTTTTCGCTGGGCTTTTCAACTAGAAAATCTTTCGCGAAATATACTTCACACTAGTCACACCCCGGAAGAGATCGCTCTCCGATAAGAAATAGATGGACTCACGAGATGGATGATTGATGATTTGTCTTCGATTCGTGGATGATTCAAGATGTATTCGATCCGCGTTGATCCTGGCTGATTTCATTGTTCCAGACACCATCTTGCTTTGCATGATAACGGAGGATCGGTTTTCTTCTTCCCTGGTTCCTTTCGCACAGAGTAAAAAGTACACCGAAAATGCATCAACAGATTCCCGAACGTCGAAATCAATGGCTTGACTATTTTTTAGAAATAACGAAAGTTTGTTAACAACTACACATTCGTTAGAAAATCGCGAACACGGAACTGTAAAAAGTGCGTCACACGTTTGCGGCACGTTTGGAGATTGCGCAACGATACCGCGCACTGCTTCGGGAAAAGGCGATACGCGCGCCACCTGTAAAACGCTTGTCTCGTAGATTGTAGTTGGGGGTCCCAAATGCAGGTGGCGCTGTCGAGGGGCTGCGTCGGTTGCAGCAGAGTCGCCGCTCTGTTGAGCAAAGTAGAAACTGTCGACACAGCGTTTGCAACGGGCACGATCTTTGATCGTTAAATTCATTGCTATAATTAACTGTAAGAAACACGGTAATTTTGGAAATAATCTACGCCAATCGATCGCATATCGCGATTGTAACTCGTGGTATATATTTCAACGAATATTTTTGTTCTGTAATTATGAGTTCATGAAAAGTAGAAACATGCAATTGTTAATGACTAAAATGTACCAGGCCAATGGACCCGTATATCGGGTGAACAATTCTTTTTTTTTCATTTTCTTCGCAAGATATGTCGTGACGGGAATATTTGTGGTTTTTTTATTTTCGAATTTTTGAAAAATCAACGGGGCAGAAGGGGGTGGATTTTATCACTGGTAAGTCAAGATGACGCGATAAGCTGCTCATATATACTTCAGTATACCGCGTATAAGCGACTTGTATATTTTGTTGCGCAACAAGTTGATCCGAGATAAGCGCGAGCGCGCGAATAAAGGGAAGGCAAAATGGTTGTTCGGTCGCAAACGTTTCCTGGTATCAGAGAGCGCGAAGGAGAGTTTACGGTGCTCCGAGCGCAACGCCATAAACCGGATAAGCGAGTGAACCGCGAGAGGACCGCTGCGGGAACGTCGTTGGGTGAATCCTGCATCCTCTACAGAGGGAGAGAAGCCATCTTGTTCTCGGTACGGTTTTACCATAAAATCGACGAGTAAACTTTGTTGCGGTATATTATATACACACATATACACACACACACACATGTGTTTGTGTGTATGTACATGTGTGTGTATCTCGTCGTATAACTATATTCTATTCTTCGGGACATGTATTTTACGAGATAGGTCTATGCACTTTTGCTCCATCGAAGCAGCTTTGGAATCGAGAGAATCGAGATCCACATACCGCCGCGGGATATTGACCCTGGATCCGCGAGAGTGCGCGGCGGTTGCAAACTTGCGCGCCACTCGCGCCAAATCGCCGAATCGCCTTTTGCTAATGTACATATATGCATATAATACCAACAAGGATCGAAAATGCGCTACGTGCTGTACAAATATATATATATATATATATATATTACGCGTATACATGTAACGATATTCCCATTATCAACCATGAACAACTTTTCGCGCAGCGATACGGAGAGACGAGAGCTCTCTTTCCGATTGCCGATGAGATAACTTTCGTGGTAACACGATATGGAAAAATACCGCGTAAAAATGCACATATACACGGCGCAAAATAAAAACGATATTATTCACGCAGAGGGGAACTTCATCTTATTCAACCCTCACTCCTTTATCCTTTTATTGGGGAAAATAAAATTTTGTAGCGATATATATATAGAGGCCTGAAGTCGAAGCAAGATGGAGCATCGCCAGCAGTCTCTTGTTCAATCGGATCTGCGCCATGATGTAGTGAAAAAAAATTTTCCGCTTATTATCGAGATATAACGAGTCATCTGTGCAATCGTGGATAACCCGACGTTCGTTGTCAAACATGATAATTTATCAAAATTCACGCGACTGACGCCATAAGCATCGATAAAAAAAAATGGGCAGAATGAACGAAGCAATGCCGATTTTTAACGGAAAAGCGAACCGCGAGGCTAAAAACATGGCGGCGGAGAGCGCCGCGTGTCTCGAAAGACTACAACGCGAGGTAAGATATCACGCATCATCGTCGTATCGTCGAAATTCGGGAACGCGATACTCTACGAATATTTGTTTTCGAATCGCGCGTAGGCCCGAAATTGCCTCGATTCATTCCCCACCAAAGTCATCGAATTGAATATCCTGATGGAAAGTTACATGCCAAATTCCGTGAAGACGTCGTCGGACAGCGTCGGTCTGATCGACACGAGGCGACAATTGCCAAGGTCACCGTCGATCACTCGAACCGTTCGAGATGACTGCGAGCTCGCCTCGATTCCCGAAATAGACGGTGCGAAAAAGACACGTTTGTTTCGTCATACGTCATATTTTCGTCATTTTCATGAGAATCACGATTGCGAATCTATCGTCGCGAAACCTGCTCATTGGCCTACAGAGTGGTAGAATTTTTCTGAAGACCCCCGTATAATAGTAGCGTTGAACGTTTTCAGCGGCGCCCTCTGGATTTGCCGCATTGTCGATCATTCGAGTCTCAATGTACCGAAAGAAATGGGTTGTCTCGATACTTTTTTTTAGCGACAAATTTCTCGACGAACGAATTGAAAAAACATAAAAACTACTTCAACGCAGAGTGTCATCCTCTGACGTGAACCGAGATAATGAAATTGTTTGAGCAGAAAGCCCATTAATAGTTGCTGTGAAATTGTGCTTTGAAAATGGTAGCATTCTGGCCTCAAAAAGGCGAGAAACGCTCACCTCGAACGTGAAATGTGCTTCTCAGACAGATACGACAGTTGCCGAGTGGAGCTGGCCTCCGTGACGAGTTACTATTCGCTGGCGACTCACGATCGCAGTCGTACCCGTCATGGAATCTGCAAGCGTCGATACTACAGACTGCGAGGGCTCAAGGGTTCGACGACGAGACGGCGACCCGGGCCGCTCGGTCAGCTCCTCGTGTTTATCGCGAGTAAATTGGCGACTTGCACGAGAGCGATGGTCATAACTCCCTCCTGGTACATAATCGATCGTGTTATATCAACATTTTTCCAGAGGTAAGGTAAATTTCGTTGAGACCAAGAGAGCAAAGACCTTTCCGAGGAAAGAGGAGCGGGTTTACAATATTTTGTTCCGTTGTATCATGTTTTTCCCTAGAAGACAATTGAAGAACGTGCAGTGCGGACCGTCCTTGGATCGGAGCGATTTGATGTCGAGTCGCGTTACGGACTGCAAGCTGCGGGACGATTCTCGAATCGGTCATTTCATCGCTGTCATGAGGCCATCCGCGGTGCAGCTCATCGCCGACACGACCACGGTAGGAAGATCGACGTATTTTTTTTCTCTCCACGTGCAAAAACGCACAATGCGCTTCGTTGTATGGCGGTTCCTCTTGTTCTCGGGGAGAATCTCCGCAGCTGAAGAGATGGCTTCAAGCGATCGCTCTGACAACCGAGCCACCTTCGATGGAACTCGTCAACGCCACGCGAATCACCGAGACCATCGACTGCTGGGCCTACGAGCTCTTTTTTCATCTCAAGTATCTGCAGGTCAATCGCGCGCAGAGTATCGACGAGGTAATAAAAGCTAGACACAAAAGTTCACCTTTTTTTTACAAAGATCATTTGGAAATGTTGTTGCGTTTGGTCGGTCACATTTTTTATTACACCGCGTGTCCCAGAAGTCAATGTCGATAATTAGAATAATTCAATTTCTTCGCGCCACAAAATCCCGATGATCGATTAAGTAAATTGACCAAATTACTCGAGGCGATCGCATTGAATAATAACTCAAAGAGGGTTCCTCGGAACGAAAAACGTGCGTGGACTTTCCCGCCCGGATTCAAATTTCAATCACAGACATCCGATCCCCGGACACCCTGTAGATTCCCGATGCTTCTCAAGGATAAATTTCTTTCGCGAGTTTGTTTCGACATTTTTCTCTTCCTGCAGAAGATCGCTTCAGCGGACGAATCGCAGATGAGCGTCGACGACCAAGTGAGCCTCATTAATCTCTGGCACCGACTGGTCCAGCTTCGCGACAACTACATCATTTTGTACGAGACCCTGTACGACGAGCCCAAAATTCGAGAAACGATGCCACCGAAGTAAATTCTCGTCAAGGACAAATTATTCCCGCGTGAACACGTAACCGTGGCTGATTTATGATCGACCGCGTAGCTATATGTACGGATCAAGCACCCGAAAAAAACGAGCTTGGTGCATACAGAGGAATATCAATAACGGAAAAAAAAACTGAAAACTAAGTGTCCTTGAGAGCTGAAGTTTCGGTTTTTCCGTGCAACCGGGGCTTCTGCGATAATTACTTTGTAAAAATAAATTGATCTACTCTTGAAAAAACAAAGTACACGCAACCGTGGCTGATTTATAATCGACCGCGTAGCTATGTGTACGGATAGAGTACGTAAAGAAAACGAGCTTCGTACAGAGTTTTATGATGCGCAACTAGGCGCCACATTTTTATGATAATTTATGCCACCTGCGAGAGCGTTCTCGCGGCACGAAGGGGTACGTCGCTGTTCCGAAATAATGTACAGCGGCTGAGACTTTTGCACGTATACATCTATCCGCGTCATTTCTTCCGATAAGGTCGAAAAAGGTCGACGTTGAGAGAATTCAATGCGTCGAATCGTATATATGTACACGCACCCGCGCGGATGTACCGCGACAAACGCTGGGCGTTACGGAGGCGTGTGGGAACTCGCCGCCGCCTCGGGATTATCGCGAGTTTGGCCGCGAAAGGGTGCGCTTTGCGCGAGATCGCGAGAAACATAACTCGCGCGATAGCGTCACAGGGACAAGCGGATAGGAGTGGACTCTTTCGAAGAGCGCTCATATGCGACGTGCGGGTATAACAGGGCGGGTCGAAATAATCGGGTATTCTTTTTTCTTCTCTTGATGCACCGAAGCGTTGTTCTTATCGATAAAACTGCGACCGCTCAACAGACAATCGCTAAATGCTGATAAATCTTCAATTTCTTTACGGAGCAGCAAATTTCCTATGAAAATATGTCCTAGAACGTTTTAGTTCATCGTTCAGCTGTAACGAGGGATCTCTTAATGTTATTGTAAAGAGCTCATATGGTGTTTGTTGAGGTGCCGAGCGATGCGTTTTGCAGTACATCGAGAAGATGAAAAAATAGCCGTTTTTTTTTACGCACCCTAATGGGTATGTGTATTACATTTATGTATTAATAGATGGCCGTAGGTGAAGGGCGCTTTGCACGAGCGCACTGCGGGTGAGAGGAACCGCGAGCGGGCTTCCTGCTGCGATATAACGCTAATAATAGTCTTTGCTACCTTTATCCGTCCGGTGAGACGAGACCGCTGTTGCGGGTAATAAAAATAAGAAGCGAGATGTATAGTCTTGCGAATCGACTTTGGAAACATCTCCCGTTCGAGCGATTTAAAAACATAACGCGCATATTGCAAACGAGTCAATTATTTTCGGTACAGCGACTTTCTTATCATCTCTCTCGTTCCCCACTCATTCGTTCGGTGAATCATGCGGCATTTTGGTTCGCACGGGAGTTGGGATTTTGTCGTTCCAGCGGAGAACCTCGAGGTTGGCGAGCGCGCCGAGCACGCGTTTCGCTCAGAATCGCTGACGAGCATCGAGCGCCAACGCCTGCGCGGACAAAGAGAGACCGATGAGTGCGATCAAAATGGCCGCCACTGCGGAATCTCGCGGGAACGTCGTCGTGAACGAAATAATCATCGCAACCTCTCCGGTTTTTATCGCCTCCTGGAGTCGCGGTATCGCGTACCGGAGGGTCTGGCACTCGTGATCGGCGAGGGATGGCACACCGAGATACTTTTGAATTCCACAAGGACCGAGCTCCAGCGGCCCCGCAAAGTACGTCACTTCCGGAATTACGGAGGAGCGAGTATAGGCGTATTCCACGACGCCTCGTTGATCGCGCAGGGCTACGACATATTCGAGCGGTTGCGTCACTCCGCGATTTTATCGCATTGCAGTTTTGGGTGTACGAAAAAAACAGAGACCTTTGCACAACGAGATGGTGAATCTCGCTGCCGCGTAACCCATCGACAAGGACGAATATCCTTTCCCACCGTACTCTCGGCTGACCCGTTCCTCCGCCGTTCTAACCTCCCACGTCAGTTTACTCATTTCCTCCTGCGATATCGCGCAACGACAAACTCGATCATTTTCGTTACACCCGACGGAACGACGAGGCGCGAGCGTGACTCACGTGACTGAATTGACCGCCGCATGGTTCCGCGCGCGAAAATACGGGAACGCAAGTTTCGTTGCGATTACCACCGATGACCGGTACGGTGATGCACTCGGGCTCGAGTTGCAATATCCGAGCCGCCAGAGTATTCGCTCTCATGCTGTTTAGAGTCGTTATTCCAAAGACGCGGTTGTGCTCGTTGATGCCGTGTTTCTTGTAAATTTCCACGACGAGAGGCACCAAATGATCGGTCGGACTGGTTGCGAGCGCGACCAAAGCCTATCATGAAGCGATTTCATCAAAACTTGTTTGAAAAGCAGCAAACTTCAGAACGGTGGATTTTTCAGAGCGAACGCAGCGCAGCGACTCACCCTCGGGCAATGTCTGATAACATTGGGTATGCATTCCAGCAGGATATTCGCGTTGGCGCGTAGAACGCTCGTGGAAAAGTCCTTTCCGTCGCAGGGTTTTCCGGCTGCCACAACGACTATCTTCGCGTCGTCCAATATCTCTCCGAGTAACGCAGGCTCGGTTTTTTCAAAAGAAGCCGCGGTTACGCCGCATTCGGTATCGATGTGACTCAATTCGATCGCGAGGGCCGACGTCTCCTCGGCTTTGTCGTAAATCGCCAATTCATCGAGCAAACGAGACTGCTTCAGGAGCAACGACAGGCAACTTCCTGTATTCATCGGACATGTCGAATTTACCGCGGGAGCTGCGAGCAAAAGTGTTGCAAACGTTCGCGTTTGTACACGGACAACATGCCTGTTTTACCGGCTGCACCGAGGACCGCGACTTTCATCGCTTGCGATCGTGAGATGGACGTAACGCGAAAATCACGCCTTATCATCGGGAATCTCTCGAGACGACGTGAGGAACGGAGATCCAAACGACTGAGGATCCTGCAGAGTATAGATTCCCCGAGAGACAACATTTTGCCAACATTTGCGAATAATTTTAGGTTACCCAAACCGACGGACACGAGACTCGTGACGTGTTTAACGATTCTAACCTCACTCTCTAATCACGTATAAACAAATAATTGACTGCTCATTAATATACCCCGTATGCGTTGAAAAAGTTGCGAGAAAAAAAGCGTGCATGATTTTATACGGCAATTCGATTCATCGTTCGGTAAAGTCGTCCTTGAAATAGCACAAAAGACTGGGTATGTAAGTATCATCGGGAAGACCGCAAGCGAGATAACGATCTCGTTCGTCCGGTATTCCGTTATCGGTGAGAGTCGCATTGGCGTCGATTCTCTTGCCCTCGAATTTCCACTCGTAGGACGCACCATGAGAATTTGATTTCAAGAAACGCTCCTGTATTCGCGCTATGGTGTCTTCCTCGCATACCTGCATACGCGTAAACGACAGACGACTCGAGGGGTTTGTTTGTTTCGTCGAGAATTGCATAATCATCGTCTCTGTGGCACAGAGGCATGTAATACCGATATAACGGACGTGTCACCCGTCAGAACATTGATAATTCTGCACGGTCTCGCGTTCTTCGTCAGATATCCCTTTTTGTATTTTTCGTCAAGCCACCAGGGACATCTGTCCAGCGGGCGCCACATGCTCGTCGGTATGCACGGAGCGACGTCCGGGAACCCTCCGCGGGGACAGCGAATCGCGTCTACTCCGGTGGACGGATCAACGTACCGTCTCGGCTCGCCAGTCTCCTCGTCGAACCACTCGCTCATGTCTTTTCCAGCGTTCGCCAGAATCACTCTCGATTCATCGCTGTACATGTGGCGAAACCAAAATCGAATTACACAGGCCGGAAGATATTCATGTATTTCAAACGTGTGTTCATTACCGATCTTTCCAAAGATGACAAAGCTCCGTCAGATCGTAGACTCTGCCCAGAAACGAGACCCAACAATCGTCGGGCTCGTTGTGCAAGGCGACTTCCGTCGGGAGATAATACGGCAGATTGTTTGAGCAATTTTCATCCTTGCTCGTAACTCCGTCTCTCTCGTCATTCGGCATGTTTGAATAAACCGCCGGCAATGAAACTCGCGCGAGCCGAGTCAATCTGGCGACTAACCGTAGGAAAAATATAATCGCATTATCATTCGAGGCATCTTGCAAAAAAACGTATCGACGAATAGAAAAAAATTGCACCTCGTTGAGACGGATTCGCGGGTTAGTAATTAAAGCTTGTTCGTAAGATTCGCGATCCTCGCGGTCGGTCGTGTGAAACATGCGCCGACTTCCGGCTTGAAGTTGAGCGTTTGATCGAGCGAAAAGCAACGACGGTCGGAGCGGTCCGAGAACGTGCGTGTAGCCTGTCCGCAGCAGTTGTTGTACATTATCGTAAAGTTTTTTGTTTTTCAACGAGCTCGTATACGATGGCCGATACCGAAGCAAAGGTAAAATACAATAGGATATACCATTACCGCGCGCGTCTCGTAAACATTTTTATCGAATTTAACGTCGAAACGAGCTATCGCGAAGCATTATTTTAGCCCAAGAATACGCAGCAACGAAAACGTGCTGAATAGGTTAGAGCGTTCATCCGTGCACCGGTATAGTGATCTGGCATTGTTTGTGTTTTTTTCCTTACGACATCACACTCGTTCTTCTCGATAGAAATCCCCTAATCGTGTCCTCGTCATCAACGTCATTGAGCCAATGATACATTTTCTTTCATCAACTTTTCTTTACTCTCCGAGTTTCGGGAGTCGAAAAACTTGCCGCGCGTTACAACGTTACATCGCGTTTGTGCTCCATATTGCCAATCTCGGACAAAATTGTTTGTACATCGCGCAACGAGCCGGGCACGACGTTTTACCAACAAAGTAATACTTTGACGAAATGATACTTTACCGAGACGTCGACGCATCATCTCTCACCTCGTCTCTCTCGCTCTCTCCCTTACGAAAAGTAACGATCATCCGAGATATTCCAACGCGAAGGAATCTTGTTTACGCGCAAAGGCGTTTACCCTCATGCGCTCGTTTCCGACAATTGGAATGACCCATTTGGATCTATAAATTTGTTTGCAGGTGCGAGAATACAAAGACTCCCTGAAAACAAAGGTACTTGGTAAAAGTGGATTCGCACGTTATACGATTCCATATCGAAATAACTCACGAATCCGGTAAAATTCCATGATTAACTCGACTGAGGAAACTTTACAGGCGGAACAATTGTTACTCAAGGGTTTCCCCGAAAAAATAGTCAAGCTAAACGAGCTGCTGGAGACGCCAAATTTCTACAACAGAGATTTAACGGAGGTCCATCAAGAGCTCAACGTTCCGATTCCCGAGCCGGTGGCGCTCAATAATTCCGAAGATGGGCCGAGAAACAAAAAAATCAAGTTGGATAACAGCAGCGACGACGATAGCGCCACCGCGACCGCCGGCACCAAAGTGATGATATTGCCGAGCGGCCCCATCGAGTGCAACAAGCCCATCTGCGACATCATTAGCATAGTCAAACCGTACATACTACAGCTGCTGGAGGATTCGAATCTCGCAAGTATCATTTGTGCGGCCGAACAAAAAACGAACAATGTTTTTTCGGTATATTTTTCCACGCGACTTTTCTTGTTTCAATAACGATAATTCCAATGATTTTCCAGCTGAAAATGTGGGTGTCGGTGATGATTCCCAAGATCGAGGACGGTAACAATTTCGGCGTGTCGATTCAGGAGGACACCCTCGCCGAGATACAATCCGTCGAGACGGAAGCGGCCGCGTACTTCGATCAGATCTCAAGGTACGTCGAGAACGCGACCTCCGTCGACTCGCCGCTGATCCTCCAACCCTGAGATACCCGCGATCATCACTCTCTTTCGCAGGTACTTCCTCTCGAGAGGGAAGGTCGTGAGCAAGGTCGCCAAATATCCGCACATCCTCGATTACAGACGAGCCGTTCGAGAACTCGACGAGAAGGAATTCGCGAGCCTCTGGCTGGTGATGAGCGAGGTCCGAAACCGTTATTGCTCGTTGCACGATCTCGTCATTAAAAATCTCGAGAAGATCAAAAAGCCACGTTCGTCAAACGCCCAGTCCTTGTACTGAAGAGATAGTCCGGTATCTCGACGGTGCGTCGCTAATGCATACAAAGACACACATACGCGAGCGCGCGCGCGCGCTGCCGCGATCCCATTATACACATCGAGAATGCAAAATAAAGGAAAATTCGGTCGAACCGCCGACTATTGAAACGAATAAGAAAAAAAAATCGAAACGAAACAAACCCAAAAATTGTATAAAGTTGATTTGCTTTCACCTACGTCGAAGAAAGAAACATGTTTGCGCTTTGTGTAAAATGGCTCTTTTTATTCACGCCGAGAGGTTCAACGACCTTGTAATACGGTAGAAAAGTATGAAACACGAATCGGGGGAAAATCATCTAGGAGAGCTCTCCGAATCTTCGAACAATCCAGGGTTTAGATAGCAATGCTTGTTGAACCCAATCGATTTAACGGTCGATGTTTGCGACTTGTTGTCGAACGTCCGCAAATTCATCAATCTCCGGTCGACCTGGAATAACCGGTGGATATTTTTTCGTCGGCGAAACGTCGTTCGATGCACGCACAGCCTGCGCAATTATCAAAAAAGAAGATCGTTCAATTTACCTTGCTGAATAAATCCTGTATGTGCATCTTGTACGCGTAATTCATAAACACTTCGCAGAGTATCTGTATGTACCAACTACCGCTTATGTTGTTTCGATAGGCCACGTGACCGGGCATCGTCGAGTGTGCTACGAGCATGTCGGAATAATTTCGCGGAGGTACGTTGCTCCCGACGCCGTCCGGAACGATCCTCGGGACCTTTTGTTCCTTGCCTCCCCTGTGACGATAAAAACCGCGTAAAAAATTCGTTGAAAAACAATCGATCCTGTTGTGACCAACCTGCAGGCTTGAAAGATGAAAATTTTCGGCTTTCCAACGAGCTGTTTGCAGTTATCGGCGGTGAAAAAATCCATGATATCGGAGCACGTGACTGTCTCGGCGCCGACCAATCCATGATCGATCGCTTTGATTTCCGTTTCCGGATAATCGGCCTTCTGCGTTTCCGCTCCATGAGCCGATATTATCACGAAGCACGAATCGACCTTGAGAAAATCCTTCCGGGAGAACTTTTTAATGGCCCTTTTTATTTTCTGTAATCGAACGTCGTTATTGTTGCATCTCGGGGCGATAGATTCTCATTTCGATGGATGGATATTTCTTTGTTCCATTACCGCTCCGGTCAGGTCGTGATCATGGTCGTTCATCATCGTTACTTCAAAGCCCATATCCGTGAATAACTTTTCCAAGCAAGCCTCATCCCGTTCCACGGCTTCTCTCCTCGGAGTCAGCAACGTCGATCTTATCGTTATTACGAGCACATGGCCGCGTGGTCTACTTCTCATGCAGTATCTTCCGACGGTCTTGTATTCCGGGCCGTCGCAAAACTTCCTCGGTTTCTTCACTCTTATCTGCAGAGGCTCCGTCGCTTCCTGGAGCTTTTCGTGGAAATTGTCCGTTCTGCAAGCGTACATTTTCCATTAACATTCAAGTCCAATGGAACATTGCGCCGTTGTAACCGAAAGTAAGTCTGAGAGGGTGAATTTTTTATCTACTCTTTATCTATCTAAAAGTAAGAACAGTATGGATCGTTTTGTCGGAACCGAACAAAAGAAATTGAATTTTCATTCAGCGGTGGACTTACATGGATTCGTCATCTGAAATTTTCTCGTCCATGGATGTGTCGTCGTCGCTTGTACCAATGGAACCGTCGGTGGAATCCGTAGGCAAAGGCTCGTATCCTTCGAGTATATCTGCGAGTAATCGATGGTCCGTTTGACGCAAACTACGTGCTAAACTTTTGAAGGCATATGGCCCTCGAGTCTTAATCGTCAACAATATATCGCGTATAGTCTCCGAATCATCAAAATTTTTCTGAAACAAGATTCAACGCGTGCGGTGCGATAAAAAGCAATTATTCACGAGGAACGCGAGTTTCTTACCTGCCACGAAGGTACGTTAACGTCGTCCCAATTGAATATTTTATTTTCAAACAATCGGGGCCACAGAGCACGCATGTTTATTTTAGATGAGAAATATTCGTAGCAACGGTCGATCATGAATTGATCCCGTTGTTCCATTATTATTGTAGTTATCTCGCGATACTTGGGAATACAAGTGCTTTGTATGTACGTTGCACGCAGTTGTACGTTCACCAATAATAGTAAAGGATGAGATTAACGGAGGCTGGCCAAAGAATAATGTGCAATGAAGGAAATCGGTGATATCGCGGTGATCGCGGTATAATATATCACAAACACAAAGAACGACGCGCCAGAACTGTCAGGCAGCACAGTGTTCTATCGAGATAGCCAAGTGGTTTCCTCAAGCAAGCTTTAGCGCCATCTAGAACCACGGGGATCAAGTGTAGTATTCCGTACGAATCGTGCGTACACCAAGCGCTAAGCCTACAAATATAAGCCCTTGTAACAATTAAATAAAGCGCTGACGGTCAAGGGCGTTCCTTGGGGACAAAATAGTGTAGAAATGATCTTAGAAATCTTCTTTCGTTTCCACGAAACTAGTTATTGACCGTGTCTGTCCCAGTCTCTTTCGTGTTTCGTCGCCTGCTTAGTGCTGCCACCCCGCGAGTGTCGCGATAACCCAATCTCGTTGTGGCATTCGCACAAGCTCTATTCGATCTTGTGCCTTGCGCGCTCCACATGTTCAACATTGTCGTATAACCTCCAAAAGGTTTTCCCATTGCGTGTGTTTATCTTCATAATTGTCGTGTAAAAAAATGTCTTTACCAGATAAAGTGTTGATGAGAAAGATAAGGAAACGGGAGAAGAACAAACTGCAAGTGTTGCAAAAACGTGAACAGCAAACAACCAACGGTACATTTCGCTCTGAATGAATCTGTGATGCGCATAACCTCTTTCTTCTTACAGCTCATTTTTTTCGTTCTGTTTGCCATACGTATGATTGATTATTCATTGCAGAATCTATCCCCGCTGAAATTTTTGAACACGAAGATAAGAAATTGAAAAAAGGTGGCGGACAAAAGCGCTCAATGATGGAAGAGGAACCGTCTAAAAGTAGGATCACTACCTCGTTAACCTAAAACTGAATCCCAAACGTTCGAAACATTGATATCTTTCCGTTAGCTTTATCGATTCAAAGTCTTTCAAATTTTATAGAAAAAAAGAAAAAAGTCCAACCTCAAAAACTGGAGATGGCAAAATCACAAGACGAATCGTCGCAGGACATAGACGGTAGCGATATGGGCGAAGAAGCGACTGTAGACAACATCCAATCCGATTTATCAAAGAGTCGTGAGTATCGACGTTTTTCAACATCTCCCGAGATCCAAAAGTGTTTCCAGTAACAAGCACATTTGTTGTCGCAGTGCCGGGATCAGCAGTGGGGTTGGAAGTTATGAATACGGCGTCTTTTGAATCTCTGAAGGACACGGTGAGCGAAAATACCCTGAAAGCTATAGCGGACATGGGTTTTGCCAACATGACGGAGATTCAAGCCATGTCTATACCCCCTCTCCTGGAAGGTAGAGATTTAGTGGGCGCGGCAAAAACCGGATCGGGAAAAACACTGGCGTTCCTTATACCGGCGGTCGATCTTATTTACAAACTGAAGTTTATGCCGAGAAACGGCACCGGCTGCATCATTATATCGCCTACTCGCGAATTATCGATGCAAACATTCGGCGTTTTGAAAGAACTCATGAAATATCATTATCACACTTACGGCTTGTTAATGGGAGGTGCGAGTCGCCAGACGGAAGCGCAAAAGCTCGCCAAAGGCGTGAACATCATCGTCGCGACGCCCGGGAGATTGCTCGATCATTTGCAAAACACACCAGACTTTTTGTACAAAAACCTTCAGTGCCTGATAATCGACGAGGCCGATCGTATATTGGACATCGGCTTCGAGGAGGAACTCAAGCAAATCGTCAATATATTGCCGAGTACGTGGATAAAATAGCGAAATTCAAGTCGGATTCAATTGGACGTTGTAATTCGTGCAATTTGCAAACTTTTTTTCTTCTGCCACAGAGAGAAGGCAAACGATGTTGTTCAGCGCGACGCAAACGAAAAAAACTGAAGCGCTGACGTCGTTGGCGTTGAAGAAGGAGCCCGTTTACGTCGGCGTCGATGACGAGAAAGAAAAAGCAACCGTCGAAGGTTTGGAGCAGGGTTACGTCGTTTGCCCGAGCGAGAAGAGATTCCTCCTGCTCTTTACGTTCTTGAAGAAGAATCGCAAGAAAAAGGTCATGGTTTTCTTCAGCTCCTGCATGTCGGTCAAGTATCATCACGAGCTTCTCAATTACATCGACTTACCTGTCATGAGTATACACGCAAGTATCAAATTTTTAAACTCGAAACATCGAAACTCCGTGCAAACAACAAGTTTTTCGTATTTTTACGTAACATTTTCGGAACATGTTGCTCGCGCGATCAAACAGGGAAAGCAAAAACAGACGAAACGAACAACGACGTTCTTTCAATATTGCAACGCGACTTCCGGTATACTGCTGTGTACCGACGTGGCCGCCAGAGGTCTCGATATACCGGATGTCGATTGGATCGTCCAGTACGATCCACCGGATGATCCGAAGGAGTATATTCATCGGGTCGGTCGTACGGCGCGCGGGGAGGGCAGCAGCGGGCACGCGCTGTTGATTCTGCGGCCGGAGGAATTGGGCTTTCTTCGTTATCTCAAGCAAGCCCGCGTCCCCGTCAACGAGTTCGACTTTACGTGGAACAAAATCGCCGATATACAGCTTCAAGTAAGTTTCACGCCACTCGATCATCATCGCGACGTCCGCGAATACTCTCGCCATCTTGTTAGCGAACGTTTTACGCAATTTCCGTTGTGCTCAATTTGCAACTCGTTGGCGCGCCCGTTACTGAAATCGTCGAGGAGATTTACAGCATCTCGGTTAACGCGAGAGAAATTACCACCGCGATTTCGATATTATTCGTAATACGTTTCCGTTAAAAAAAAACTTGCCCCGGATTTGGTTTTTTTTTGTGTTTCTATGCAATAAAATAGAGCGGAGTGATTTACGATGTTCCTCGCTCGGCTCTCGTTCGTAACGATTATTCGCCGGTCGATCGTAAAATTGAACGCATCATTTATCCTTGGGAACACGCTGTAGAGAAACGAAGCACAATGGCGACGGATGTGCGAGACTCGCTGCGCGCGTCGTGTTGTCTTGTTTTCGCGATTTAAGGGACGCGGAAATCGGCGTGTAGCATAGAAGACTAGAAGCGCGTCGGTATATTTATGAAATTAACGAAGAGGCTCCACATCGCTGTCCTTGTCGTTGGGTTCGAGTTAGTTGACCTTATTAGCCGATAGTGTTTAATCGAAAGGAAGCCACTTGCTTCGTTAATTGGCCGAGGAGCCGCGCCATCGTCGCAATCGATTTCTTTCGTCGGATAAAACGCATCGTCGTCTCACGGAGTTCTGCACATTATCGTGGGTGTGATTCAGCCGAATGACTAGGAAAAAAAAGAACAAACGCGTGAATGTCGAGAAAAAAAGACGAGTTACTTCGATCAAGATGAGCCAAAAAGTTCACTCGATGCATTTATATTCGTACGATTTTTTTTCTCATTATCATTACGAAATATTTTATTTCCGGGCGTTGATTCACGAGGCGATGAAAGATACGTTCATTTTTCAAATCCTTCGACTTTTTTCGGCAAATCCGGCGCTTTTTTCTTTCTACCTTCGTAAATTGATCTTCGCAGCTTCTCAGGCTTTTTTCCCCTCGTTTTCGATGTTATTCGCGTCTCGAATGGGACGAGGGTGTCGCTTATTTCGTTGTGTCTCACGAAGATCGCGCGAGAATGACGGAGCAGCTCGCTGAGCCAACGGAAGAAAAAGAGAGAGACGGAGCGATAGATTTCTCATGAGGACTGAAAACGAGAGACCCGCATTTATTCAACGCCTACACGCGTGATTCACGTTCCTCGCTCTCCAGTCTACGTACACTCGATTTCTGCGTTCCTTTTTCTTTCGATCCGTCAGATATGTACGTCGTTTTCTGGAACGTGTTAATCGTCGATGAAAAGTTGGTTGAACCGCAGTTGGCTCCAACGACTTCAATCGGACATTCGCCGATTCTCCTTTTTTCGCCTTCAACAGGCTGAATTTTCGTCGATCATTTTCTTTTTTTTTTCAACCCGACGCCACAAAAATTGTCGCGTCACGAGGGAGACGAATAAATAGAAGAAAAAAAAACAACGGAGAAAAAAAGCTCTCAAAAACAGTATGTAAATTTCGAATACTCGGTGCGAAAACAAGCTGTTGAAATTCGTAAGGAATTCACAAGTGTCGTTTTCCATTCGTGCGAAATAATTTTCGTTGGAATGATCGTTGTGGCGAATTTGGGAAAATAAATTCGCCCGAATGGTCGATCGAACGTGGAGATTATTTGTAGAATAATGGTCGGCCTCTCGTAATTTCGATAATTAACGACATTTCGTCGTCTCGTAATTCGAGCACTTTTCTCACAAACGAACATCCACTCGGCTAAAGGCCAATTTTACGAATCGCCACCGGAGCGAGACCGAGCCGCGAGTCACCCATGTTAATTCAAGTTGAGCGAGGTGAGATGATATTTATGCGACTCTCGCGACAACGCCGTCCACATATCCGCCTGTCACGGTTATCCTCCGGTTAGCGACTTTGTACTCAATCAGCGAAACTCTATTTTTTTTTTCATCGAGAACGCCGGATAATTCATATTCCAGACAATATCTTTGCCAAAAATTTCAGCAACCGTCCGACAGACGAGCGAGTTCTTCAACTTTATTATCCGAAATGCAACAAATCGTCTACAGACTCCACATTATTCGACGAATTACTGCAATTAATGTATACGCTCTTTTGGCAATTCGATTTAAATTCGAGAAATAATTTATTGATTTTCCTCGCAGACCGAAACCCGGATCTTTCCTCTCAGAAATGGGATGGCAATTTGATTCCCTCGCTCGTGTTTTTCTCATCGAGCGACAATCTCGTTATTTCATTTCTTACAATTATCCTTCCAACGCGCTAGTTTGGTATTTGCATCGCGTACGGAGCGTTCTTCACTCGATCAGCTGTGCGCAGCAGAAACGCGAGGAGACTCGAAAAACAACTTCCGCGTGGAGATATTCCGTCCAACCTCGATCTAGTATCCCACGCGCGGAATACAAATTCTCGCGCAATGTTAATGGAATAATCAATAATTACAATTGCAAAGGCATTTGGCGAAAATTTCGCGCAGGGAGAATCGCCAATTTCGCAACGTTGCATTTATTTGTGAATTTTTTTCCGCAGCTTGAGAAATTGATCTCGAAGAATTACTTTCTCAACATGTCTGCCAAGGAAGCTTTCAAAGCGTACGTGAGGGCGTACGATTCCCATCATCTCAAGCAGATATTCGACGTGGAGACGCTGGATCTCGCCCAAGTTGCCAAATCGTTCGGATTCACCGTTCCTCCTGCGGTCGATCTCAGTATCCTTTTTTTCTTACGAAATTGCGAAGTAATTCTTTGAAAAAATGCTCAAACGCAAAAATTGGAATCTCCGAGAAAGAGAAAAACATTAACGCCGCAAATTATTCCGAGAGCGTCGTATGGATCTCTTTTTCTTTCCTCGTGCGAGCGTGGGCGTTTCTCACCGCCGAATTTGGACCGTTCCTAAATTGTCAAACTCGGACCGGCGGGTTTCGCGCGTTTTGGTACAGACGTAAATACGTTTTTTCCCCTTTTTGCCTTCTCTCCTGTCGCGCCATCGGTCGTTTGTTCCTTAACGAGATTATCGCAACGAAGAAGTGGGTGTCAGCAAGGATTCGAGGCCTCGAAAGAGACTGGGCGGCGGAGGCTACGGTTACTTCAAGAGCATGAACAATTCAGGCGGTGGAAAACAAATCGAGCGCACCAAGACTTATCGACAGGTGGGCAAGAGGTCCAAGGATTCTCGACAATTCGCCAGATGATTTTCCAACGCCACACTCCGGTACAAATCATGAAATATTTCCGATTGTTTTTTTTTTTCATCAAATATCGCTGTACGGTGGAGAATTTCGATCGATGGAGAAAAAATAATCGTCGCGTTTGGTTGATTTTTCAACCAGCGCGTGTTTAAAAAAAAAAACATTTATTTCACCCAAAATACCTCTCGTAACTTTCGATCGCAAAAACCCAAGCTTCCATTTGCGATTATCGCCTCGAGACGAGTCAAATATTCTCTAGTTTACGAAATTCATCATTATTTTTTGTTCACAATTTTACGATTTTAGAGGTTCGTTGTGTATCAATAATGTGCAGCTGAGATCGTTTGTCACCCAGAAAGGAAAATGAGTGAGAGCTCCTTGGAATTATCGCGTCCACTTTTTTTCCCTCCAGAGAGAGGGAGAGAGAGAGAGAGAGAGAGAGAGAGAGAGAGAGATCGCCTACACAGCATCCCATCACCGATCTTCAAAAGATACGATCTTTTACGTAGAAGCACTTGGAAGTACGCGATCGCTCCACGGTGATTTTCATAGCTCTTCGTGTAAAGTGGAATGGAAATGTTACCAAAGGAATAAGAGGGGCGAGGGGGAATGGAAATAGGCATATAATTTATAACGTTCGCGACGCGCCCACGATGTCCAACATGTTGGAGCCATTTATGGCTCGTGTGTGACGTGACGTCAACAATTTTACTTTGCATCGACGATCGTGTGTTGCGTGTAGGCGCGCTTTGGGTATAAACCGTTTACGGTATCGAAGGTAAAGCGCGTGTGGGATATTATATTATCGCGAGTTACTGGTCGAGTCGCGCGAGATGGAGGAAATGTATGAAATCGATATTGATGTGCCGATTTGATTGAAAAAAAAAAAAAAACGATTATTGAAAAAACGAAACGAACGGAGAAGTCGGTCGATCCTCTTTGGCGGGTATTATCGCGGGAGTAACAAAATTGAATGGTGATAGTAATAGCAGCATATGTTCCACAGTGTTACCTCTACGAAAACACGCTTGTGTGTGTGTTTTTTTTTTATAAAAGTTGGATCTGACGGTAGCTTTTCGAGAATTCATCGACTACAAAAATTCACACGGGAAAATACGTTACGATCAATAACATGGCGAGGAATAATGAAATTTATCAGTTATTCCGATATTTCATTTGTCTTGCTTGACGATTATCCGATAAAACGTTAATTACATCGCGAGAAGGATGATTAACAAACAAATACGACTTTAATTTGCATCCGCACACTCGCGCATGAGTAATTGCTGGTTTCCTGTGATTAAGAAATCACGAGTATGATCGCCGAATGATAATTAACCATTCTACTTGTTATACGGTTTTCACGACCAACAATTATGGAAAGACGCCGAGGATAGCTAGCGAAAACGAGAACAGAGAGATTCCCATCTCTGCGATGTCTGCGTTGCTTCTTTCTCTCATTTCCGGTTCGAAGGAACGCGTGTACGAATGATCTCGCATTTTTCGCACGACGTACGATTGTTCGCGAACGTTCTCCAACGATTTCAGGCGAAATTTGTGTCGATTATGATGATAATATTGTTGCGGAGCCTGCGGCTGATGATCTCAGTCGCTCGCGTGATCCTTTCGAATTATAGACGCTTACGCCACGTCTGTGACTTATGTTTTCCATTTGGACATCGTCAGCTGCGCACACCGAGTACAACTGAAATTCGTCATTCGAGCGAGAAAATTCATCATTACAATGCAGCTTCCGAAAAATTTGGTCAAAATTATGTCTCGAGAGTGAATGAATAGTGTTTACTTTCGTACGTAATTGTCCAACGTTTTTGATTAACCTCTGATTATTTAACGCAATTAACGTAAAAGTATTTTTCACGTTCATGCGTGAAGTTTAATCGATTCTTTGTTTCTTTCTTTATTTATTCAACAGCTGGATTTATGTCGGGGGAAAAAGTTGATAATTCGTTAAATGGGCCGGAAAATTGCTTGGACGTGCTTCGTGCGTGATTTTCATCGTGTTTTTTTTTCTCATTTACTTCGAGCGCACACGACTATATTTTCTCCCTCTCATATGGTTTCCTCGCTGATGAAGAGAATCCAATCTCCTTCGAGAATGTCTCGAAGCTTATAACGGATACTCGTAACACTGGTTTTCACGTTGAATGGCGTCAACCGGGAGAGGTCCAAGCTCGGGAGAGAGTATGCACGTCAAATGCTGGACGTACAGGGCGTTTCAGGTGGAATCGCCGGAATTACTTTTTCCTCCTAGAGTATTCTTTTCGATAAAAAAAAAAAAATCAAGTAGGTCGATGAAGAAAAACAAAGACACGTTTTTTTTTCCTTCCCGCAAATACCCGAAAATGAGGGTTTCTGAAAATGTCCCGTCCGAGAAAGGAAAACGTCGCGAACGACGAGATTTTACGTGTTCAAGCCGCTCGCGCGAACATTCTTTCATTTTGAAGAAAAACGAGCATTAGTTTGCGAGTAACGCGCGCTCCTCTCTCTTTCTCGCGTTTGCAATCGCGGACCGAGCATCGGCCGAGCGGAGCACTCGAGGGCTCGAACGCAATAAACACGGGCGCGAGCGAATGCTCGAGGAAAAAAAAAACGAAAAAAACGGTCGCGAGAACGACTCGAGTATACTCGAACCCATACCCACGCATAATTTAGCTTTCTCTCCCACCTTTAATGCCGCGGTTCTTTAAAAGGTAAAATCTCGGAGGTGAACTCGTTGTGCGCGCGAGAGACGCGAACGATCGTCGTTTCGTTCGCTCGCTGGACTCTCGTTGGTTATGTTTCTTCTTTTTTCCCCTCTCTATGACGCAGTCCTTGGAGCAATCTAGCCGAAACCTAACCTATATTCTCTTGCGCTCAAACGCCCGTTTCAAGTGTCGTTAAAAGCGTTTATTCGTTGTTGCTTTTTTTCGATGCGATCATAGATAATAGATAATTATATATCAATACAATGTATAACGATAATAATATCGATATTAACAGTCCCAACAGTTTCCTGTGTATACCTGATCTGTATATAAATATGCGTATGCCTTTCGATCGATGATTCATTCAATTTACGAAATACGTTTTAGCCAAAAAAATTCAGTGCCGAACATTGGCAACATTGACAGTCAAAGCGTTCCGAGTCCGAAGAAAAGGATTTTATACACAAAATGGGGTTTTTTTCCTCTCAAGAACGATAATAAAGCTCGCGTCATTAGTCATTAGCGTACGTAGCGAAAACTGAAAATAATAGCGGAAAGTAGAGCTCGGGCGCACGGATACACGCGCGATACGTATTTGTATCGCGCAGAAAAGTATGGGTGTCCTATATACGCGAAAAACGACTGCCCGAGTCCTTAATATAATATCTATATCTCTCTTCCTCTCGCTCGCGTTCGTTTTCTCCGGCCCGCCCGCGCTTTAAATAACTCTTCTTGTTTTTGAGGTAAAAGGCATGGGCTCTCTCCCATCAGGGCGAAACCTGAAACTCTCATCCACCGAAACATTCAACGTGAAATCTTTGACTCGCCTCTCCACGTGGGGCATGCAGTGAAAAACATTTATAAATGTGATTTTAGATTGAAAGAATTCTTGGAGCTTCATCAAAACGCGAGTTTATATCCTCCTGGTACAAAGTTTCCGCTGTGACAAATAAGCGAGTACTGCGCGATTCAACGATCGCGCTGTCAAATTAATGCTGACGACAGTCGAAAACTATATGGGTGCAACACGTCGGAGGAAGCTTTCGTGCGATTTTTTCAATTGTACGATTAATTTTGAGCGAAGAACACAGACAAAGTCGAATTATGTAATTGGACAATTTCGAGATACTTTGATACCGATTTTCCGGTTCGCCGTTTCGCCGCTTCTCACCGCGCGGCAGCACCGTCGCGTTTTTTTTTTCAACACTTTCCGCATCTCGGAAACTTCGCATGTTTTTTGTTTTACGAACGAGATTCTTCACGCAAAAAATTCATTGCTGCAAAGAGAAATCTGTATTTCCATACAAACCTATAGCATATAACGAGACAAGCGTGTAAAATGTCATCAGTTTGTTCCATACGAAACAAGTTTGGTGAGTTTGACGACAAGGAACGGAACGAAAAACCGGCACGTTGAAAGATTCGTTGGATAATTGTACGCTACTTGATATTATTACATCATTGATTTCCGTGAATTATCAAATGATAAATAATTTTCACAGCTTATAATGGAATCATGAAAAATAATGTTACATAAATGTAGCTCTAGGACGCGAATGAACGATATTTCGGGAACGTCGAATGATTGCGAGCACCTCTGAATTACGATTCTTTTTGCCATTCCCTCTTTTGCTCCCACAGGTGGATGCTCTCCCGCGCATTCTCTTTTGCTCTCTGTCCTAACGTTGTGGACGAGAATCTGGCCGTCAACGGGATTTGGGTCAGCAACGATAGCGGAACGTTTAGAAGCCGTTTCTCGAGAAACGTCATGATAAAACGTGCGTACATTTGTTTGCTCATAAATAGCCGAAGTAAAATGTAATAATTATCCCAGAATGTGATACTGTGGCGGTACATCGATAAACCCGCGTGACACATAACCTTGACATTTGTCCCCTTGTAAATCTCGTAGTTTCGTCAAGTTTGTATAAAAATAAAATGTCGCAAAAGTCGGTAGTTTTAAAATCGAATCGATCGAATCCTCTGAGCATTCGACGAAATATCGTGGATTATTTCGAGCGATACGTAATTGCACGAGAAAAAAAATGCGCGTCCGTGTTCCAACATGCGTGCGAGCAGAGAGCTCGTTCGTTTATTGCACACAAAACAGCTTACCTCGATGCGCATACACACAGAGCGATGCAAGAGTAGTATAAAATGCAGAAGTCGCTAAAGATTGAAAAGAAAAGAGAGTGTATAACTTGACACGGAAGAGAAAGAGAGAGGGATAAAGAGGAAAAACACGTTCCATGTTCCCTCTGAGTCGGTATGGCGCGGTATTCTCGATGCTTGTGCGTATGCGGAGGCCGTATATGGTAGTGGGCGGGAGGGCGTATGGTGTGGCGAGAGAGCGAGCACGTCGCTGGGCAGCGCATGCGCGTTGCCGAGCTTGCTCGTTCAGCCGCCGCGGGGCGCATGCGCCCGGCGCTCCAGTCTTGTCGTGGCACGGCGAGCACACACGCGGTTGAGCAGCGCAGTAGCGAGTCGACGGTTCTTTGGTGCGTGCGTGTTCTTTTCTCGCGTCTTTGAAGAAAAGAAAAATCATTCACACGTCGAGAAACGCGAAATAAATCAATTAAACGTCGATTTCAACAACGATACCAGACAAATACAAAGGCAAATCTTTCAAAAGCATCAAATGCGACGTAAAATCGGTGTTTTCAAGTACGAATTGTTAGCGATAAACGCGAATTAGCGCGTACGTTTCATCGTCGCGCAAACGCGTTATTATTACGGGTAATTATCGCACTTTCACCGACGTTAAAATACTCGTTAATTTCGCAACGTGATCCATCGTGAATTCGTTTGTTAATCGAAGAACAGTGAGAATAAAGAGTGCCAAATTGAAAAAAATAAATTAAAATAAATCGAGATCATACGAAGAGAATAAAATCTCAGCAGAGTCCAGTTATCGTTATATTAATTTATATACGTATACATATATAAAATTCTATACATAAAAAAATTCACGACGTTTCGTCGTAATCCAACGTTGAAAATGTGTGATAATACCAACTCGACGACGCAAAGTATAGCGGACTATCTGTCACAGCTCTTAAAGGACAGGAAACAGCTAGCTGCCTTGCCAAATGTTTTTATACACGTGGAACGACTCCTCGACGAGGGTAAGTGTTTTCATCCAATCTCATGAACCTTGCACACGAACGCAATTCATTGGTAAAACACTCGCGAAAACGATGAGCTTGCTGAAACACGAGGAGAAAAAAAGATTCCAACGACGCGAAATTCGTTCGAGTCGCATGGCAACGCAGAGGCGTTTTCGTTCGCGCGAGAGAGGGACAAAAATCGGTCTGACGAATGTTTAATTCCGTTACTTTGCCGGAGAAAAAATTCTTTTCTCTCAAACGAACGTTTTCATCCAACGATTACACAAGGTCGTGTCGAAAGATGTGAAGACGCCTCTGTCCCTCTTTTGCGCGACGATGTAAGCGTATTTTGCGATTATATATAGATATACAGCCAAGTGTATAGATATAAATCCTACGAAGCGCCTGTTGGTTCCGACAGTCTGCGACAGCAGCGCGAACCTTGGCCTCGCCAACACGGACCGTCGTGTGTCACGTGTGCAATTCGAGCAACATAAACAGGAGCGACATTCTCGTACGTCTCCTCCCCCCTGCTCCCTCTCTCTCTCTCTCTCTCTCTCGCTCATTCGTTACCGACGGTTTGCCCGTAACGACCACAAAATAAAATTTCAGCACTCGATATACAGTTAGAGCCTTTGTTTTTTCACAAAACTGGGAATTTTCAACACTTAACCTATAAATTTTCGCGAGAACCGAGCAAAACGGCGGAAAACATTGAAACGAACGTTTTTAGAGAGAGGGGGGGAGAATGAAGGCGTAAACGATTTTTTCGTACGAACGTTGGCATCACGAACAGATGTTACTGTAATCAATTGAGGATATTATCGTATAAATATTTGTACGAACGTGCGTATTCATGGAGGCGAACGCTTTATCACGCGCGGAATATTTTTTTTTATCGAAATTGAAAGACGTGTCGAGATGTGCTATTTACATATCGGAGGAAAACGGTTGGCAAGAGCACCGAGTAAAACTTTATTCCGGTTCGTTGCATGCAATGTTTTTTATTTATTTTTTTCATTTTTGTAAATTGTTTACACGCGTAGATATCGCTCGCTCTCGTTGTACCGCGAGATTTCTGTGTTTGCGGAGCAAACACCGAATAGGCAATGCACTCGCACGCAATATCTAGATATCAAGGTGACTCTTCGGTTTAGATGCCTCCCCGTCGTTTTTGGGGCGTAGAAAAACACACATTTTTCAACAGTAGCGTGAAAAAGATGTCCCTATACATGCATTTTTCTTCGCGCCGTATAAACACACATGCACGCAATTAGATGGCAATTTTTTGTGCAATTCCATACGGTTTTTTCAACCCTAATTTTTCAATGAAAAGTCTCGATCGATATTATACGAAAACTTCACTTTTTTATTTCGCTTATACCGGGACGGAGACTTTTTTCGCGCGGTGTTTATTTTTTTTATTCATCAGCGGAAATGCTCGGTCGGATGAAAACTACTTTCAGTCCCCAACGCCTTCAACACGTTCCATTTAGCGTATTACTCGCTGAACGCTTTGTTTTTCACGCAATTTTCAAAGGAAACTTGCGCATTCTTCGAGTGATTATTTCATCGTCGTTTTTCGTTTGCTTTACATACGTGTATCGCGACGTTAAAATGACAGCTGAGATGAAGCACGCGATGAGCATCAATGGAACGATTTCGTTTCTCGATAAACGTGCCCACACACATGTGTATCTCACTTTCGAAAGTCGGGGTGTTTTATACGCGTGCTTGGTCGACCGAGGAGAAAGTTTTAAGTTTTACAGTGCATTTATTCGTGATACATAATTATTATTATTATCGTATGTTTTTTTTTCGCTAAAGCATCTATGATTCGGGGTTTATACGACGAACGGCCATCATTTTTTTTCCTCCCTCGTAAAAGATGCAACGAACATAAAATTCTCGAGACGCGATAGATTCTTCGGGCGTGAGAGGAAATCGCTGCGCTCGTCGCGCGTACTTCCGCTGATACGTTTCGCGCGTTCGCAGGAACGCGAGAAACAAAGTTTTACGAATGGTTCTTTCTTTTCTGTTTTTCCATTTTTTGTGTTTATAAATATGATTTTTTGTCGATTGTTTTTTTTCCTGCTTCTTTTCCTCGCAAAGCCACACGTGCGCGTTGGCGTTACCGCGCGTATACGGCGCGACGGTCGCTCTCGAAATAAATAACGAGGAAAAAAAAAGGCTCGAAAAAAATGGTACACTCCAGCCTTTTTCGACTCGCTCGCGAAACGCTCGGCCAGTGTCACGCGTTCGGAAATAGCTTTGATTCTCTTTTTGAGATTTTTTTTCGGGAGATGCTCGTGTACGCTCGTTGCTGCCCGGGGAAACGAAATGATTATTCGTCGATTGAATTTTCTGTCGCGATAAATGTAAAAAAGGCAGCTAGAAACGCGAAAGATCGTCTTGTACGAGTTTCACGTGTTTTTCGCACAAAGTTTCATACGGTATGTAAAAGGCATTCGCTCGAGTGAAATTCACTCGAGCTGCTTTGTGTATACGGCCTTTTTTCTCTCTTTTGCATCTTCGCCGTGCCTCTCGCTCGGTCGGTTAACGTTTTTGCTCTTGCCGGCCAATCTCTCGGGAAGTCGTTCGCGTTTCTTCACGGTTTTCCATGTATACGGTTATGTATATACACATACACACACATATACGTACACACACACACACACACACATATATATATATATATATGCTTGTACTATATATATATAGCATTCTCACCAGCATTCTGCATTCTCACCGTATAGTATATATAGTACATATATAGTATATATACTATATATATACTATATATACTTTATATATATACTATATACTATACTATATATACTATATATATATACTATATATACTATATATATAGTATATATATATACTATATATGTACTATATATACTATATATACTATATATATAGTATATATATACTATATATACTATATATACTATATATATATATATATATATATATATATATATATATATATATACACACACAAGCCTACTATATACTATACTATACTCACATATATACTATATATATATATATATATATAGTACAAGCATTCTCACCGACGAAACGAGAGACTCCTACGATCTCATCATCGGAGGCTGCGAGTAATTTCTCCATCAACGAAACCCACTGTACCCGACCGTTAATGCACACGTTGAATGTGTATGTGCATTTGCATGAATGCAGAGTCGTATGCGTTCACCTCAGTCCCGATGACAGGATGACCGAGCGATCCGCTCTTGAAACTTTTAAACTCGCCGCTGCGCATAAATGCCGTTTTATGTCGGAGACGAAACAAATATATAAAGGCTCTCTCGTCATTACTGCAATTAGGTATTCGTCGAGTAGAGGAGGATGACGGAACTCTCTGATCATATATACAGTTATAGCGAATTATCGTATCGTGCAGAATCATCACTCTCGTTTTTGGCGCGTCGAAGAATCGCACGAGAGAAAAGTCACGCGTTTTCGTCACATTTTCCGCATTCGTTTGAGTCAATTATGGTAACGTATAATTTTTTAATTACTCATCGGAGGTACATGGATTCTCAGGGCAAAAACATTGCCGGGGAAGGAAAAATGTAAATCGCCTCTTTCTACTTTTATCAATCGCTTTTATCGATCGATATTTTATTAATCGCCAGGCGCTGGTCGCGAATGACGGGAGAATATCGAAATCGTAACAGAGTCGCGTTTGAAAGTCAATATACGCCGTTTCCTCTGCACTCTTTTCGTAACGTCGGAGGAATAGGAAGGAGCAAAAGTAACACTGCGATCGCAGGAGTCGGTCCTCGAACCCTCCCCCCCCCCCCCCCACATACCGCCGCTGTCGCCCTTCTTCTCTCAATGCTGACTAAAAAGGCATCCAAACTTTTGTCTCTTTCACTCGGAATCGCGGCTCGTTCATTTGCTCTCCGTCCTTGCGAGAGATTCGTCGTCTCTCTCTACACCTCCCCCTCCTCTCTTCTCGCAGCCTCTTTGCCCCGCTGCTCCGACGACCAGTGCGGCCGCATTCCTTCTCGCGAACGACAGAGGCCTCGGTGCGGTAAAAGCTCGGAGAGCGGAGCGTGTGTGCTGCTCCTCGTTCTTCCGACAGCCTCTCTCTCTCTCTCTCTCTCTCTCTCTCCTCTTTTTCTCCCTCCGACACACTCGTTTGCAGGCTTGCGATACTCTTCGAGTTTTATTCCTCTCTTTCTCTCTCGCTCCTTCTCGAATCATCGCCGCGCTTCGATATTCCGCCGCCCCCCTCCGGCGCGCGCTACACTCGCTCCCTGCGCCGCGCGCAGCGTCTCGCGACGCGGCGAATAACCCAACTTGCATTATCCAAACATCGTGTTCTCAATATCATTGTTTCCCTCTCTCTCTCTCGCTGATGTGACTTTTTTTATTCTCGTTTCTCCTCTCCTTCCATCCCCCCTCCCCGTCTCCGTTACACGAGCACTTGATATCCCTTCGCAACGTGTTTATATCGCGATCAAACGAGCTGTACCGATTTTCTCGGCCAGCGATCAAACGAAACATTTTCGCCGAAATTTGGAGGTTAGGACGGCTTTCTTCGCTCGTTTCGACACGCCTCGTCGAGCGCATGGAACGCGAGAAATAAGAACGCGAGTGAACGTTGATTCAATGTATCGATTCAACATCGTCGATTGCTCGGTGATTAATCGTAGCGTAATTAACCGTAAATTAACGTAATTACGTCGATCGATCGATTTTTGCGGATCGCTCGTACATGCGACGGTGCGTCAACGCCGACGACGACCTCTCGCGGCCGAGTTTTCAATGCAGCCTCGTTCCCTGTATCGCGGGGAAAAAATAATGCGAGATCCTGCCGCACGAGCGCTGCGTGACTTTTCCCCGCGAATCGAAGACGCGGCGCGCGGGAATGTACATACGCTCGCGAAATTCGCGTACTAACCGTACTGAAAACGTTCGCTACGGCCATATTCGTTGCGCGAATTTCGCAATTTTCTCCCCCGAGCGCTCGATCGCTCTGCACCAAACTCCGACGCGCCGAAATCGCAACGAAAACGAACACGAACGAATTTTATCAAATTTTTTTTTGTTTTTCGCTCGTATATCTCGACGAAGGAAAAACGAAGAATTGAAAAACATGGATTTCTCGAAATTTTCATGAAATCCGATTGTCTCTCTCGAATGGCGAATTTTCGAAAATTTTCGACACGCCGCGACTCGCGAATTGTTTTATTCGGATCGTGCATACACACGCACGGGGTGAAAAGTCGCGATGTGCGTCGTTGCCCGATGCACGCGAGTTTCGCCCTAAAAGGACATGGCTGGGGAACGCGCCAGCGAGTGTGCACTCCGCTCTGTCCTCGTTTTCATCTCGCCCTCTCCCTCCCTCTCTTCCTCCTCCTCGTCTCTCTCTCTCTCTCTCTCTCTCTCTCTCTCTCTCTCTCTCTCTCTCTCTCTCTCTCTCTCTCTCTCTCATTTCATACCGCGCGATGCCTCGCGGTCATCGATGATGCTCTTCGACACGGTCCATCGTCATCCTTCTCATCTCTCTCTCTCATTACTCTTCTCGCCCGCTGGATCCTCGTCTCGCGGTCGTGGATGCTGCGCGAGAGACGCTTTCTCGGGCTAACAATATGGTCGCGGACGTGAATGGATCCTCGCGAGTAGGCGACATGCCGCGATCGTCGTGAACACATGCATTCCTCCACCTCCCTCCCCCTTCTCCCAATTTCTCTCTCGCTCGCAACTGCATAAACCCAAACACACGCGGAAACATCGTTTCCATCCGTTGTTTATCTTTAATCTCGTCGAGACCATCGCGCCAAGTCGGCGGAGATGCTCGCGAAAATGCGTTTTTCAACCGCAGGAACACAAGAGCCTCTGGAACGCTGATTTTTCCTCTTCCTTCTCGAGAGATATTTTTGCCAAAAAGTTGATCATTTGCTCCAATTTTGAGTTTTCTCCCAAATGGACCGCGATTGTTTCCATCCATTGTTTATCTTTAATCTCGTCGAGACCATCGCGCCAAGTCGGCGGAGATGCTCCGAGGATCCGTTTCCAACCGCAGGAACACAAGAGCCTCTGGAACGCTGATTTTTCCTCTTCTCGAGAGATATTTTTGGCAAAAAGTTGATCATTTGCTCCAATTTGGAGTTTTCTCCCAAATGGACCGCGATTGTTTCCATCCATTGCTTATCTTTAATCTCGTCGAGACCATCGCGCCAAGTCGGCGGAGATGCTCGCAAAAATGCGTTTTTCAACCGCAGGAACACAAGAGCCTCTGGAACGCTGATTTTTCCTCTTTCTTCTCGAGAGATATTTTTGCCAAAAAGTTGATCATTTGCTCCAATTTTGAGTTTTCTCCCAAATGGACCGCGATTGTTTCCATCCATTGCTTATCTTTAATCTCGTCGAGAACATCGCGCCAAGTCGGCGGAGATGCTCGCAAAAATGCGTTTTTCAACCGCAGGAACACAAGAGCCTCTGGAACGCTGATTTTTCCTCTTCCTTCTCGAGAGATATTTTTGCCAAAAAGTTGATCATTTGCTCCAATTTGGAGTTTTCTCCCAAATGGACCGCGATTGTTTCCATCCATTGCTTATCTTTAATCTCGTCGAGACCATCGCGCCAAGTCGGCGGAGATGCTCGCAAAAATGCGTTTTTCAACCGCAGGAACACAAGAGCCTCTGGAACGCTGATTTTTCCTCTTTCTTCTCGAGAGATATTTTTGCCAAAAAGTTGATCATTTGCTCCAATTTTGAGTTTTCTCCCAAATGGACCGCGATTGTTTCCATCCATTGCTTATCTTTAATCTCGTCGAGAACATCGCGCCAAGTCGGCGGAGATGCTCGCAAAAATGCGTTTTTCAACCGCAGGAACACAAGAGCCTCTGGAACGCTGATTTTTCCTCTTCCTTCTCGAGAGATATTTTTGCCAAAAAGTTGATCATTTGCTCCAATTTGGAGTTTTCTCCCAAATGGACCGCGATTGTTTCCATCCATTGCTTATCTTTAATCTCGTCGAGACCATCGCGCCAAGTCGGCGGAGATGCTCGCAAAAATGCGTTTTTCAACCGCAGGAACACAAGAGCCTCTGGAACGCTGATTTTTCCTCTTCCTTCTCGAGAGATATTTTTGCCAAAAAGTTGATCATTTGCTCCAATTTTGAGTTTTCTCCCAAATGGACCGCGATTGTTTCCATCCATTGTTTATCTTTAATCTCGTCGAGACCATCGCGCCAAGTCGGCGGAGATGCTCCGAAAATGCGTTTTTCAACCGCAGGAACACAAGAGCCTCTGGAACGCTGATTTTTCCTCTTTCTTCTCGAGAGATATTTTCGGCAAACCGGAAATTGCAGCAGCCCTCTTCGATTTTCTTCCAATCGACGAATTATGCGGAAATATCGAGAAAAAAACGGAGGCGGAATCGAAATATCGAACGAACGAACTCGTGACGACGAGAAAACATGAATTTTGAGAAAAGCACGTTTTTTTTTTAATGCAAAGCCCTCGCTGACAAGGAGGAGATTGTACGTACTTTTTTAACGTTTGCGAACCTCGTAGCGAAATTGTCCGCGGAGAGATCAATTCTGGACCATCGATGGGAATATTTATTCGCCGAGAGAAATGCTTCTTTGTGTTTTTTTTTTAATTTTCCTCGGCGTGCGTCTGCGTATAATACGTACGCTGCTTGCGCGTAATCGAGATCGCGAGAGTCTCGTATTCCGTCCACGTATACGCCAGCACACACAACCTTCTTGAACCCAACTCGGCAAAGCCTGAAATTAATATTAACGAGGCTGAATGAATTCTTGCTCATTGCCTCGTTTTTTTTTTATTTCTCCCATCTCTCTCTCTCTCTCTCTCTTTTACCGTCATCCTTACATACAAATTTCATCGCTTCTCATCTTTCGTCTCATCCTGCGCTCGTACACACGTGCACGAAGGAATTATTCGCTCCCTTGTTCTCGCGCGATTTTTATTACACCGCAAACGCCTTCTGTCGGCGAAGGAAAAACAGGACTCGCCGGAGTTTGCAACGAAAATGTAAAACAGAGTCATTTTTTCAATTTCCAATCGCTCCAATCGCGAAAATCAACGCCTCTTCGGCTCGCGCTCTCTTTCTGATCTTTGCGATTCTGCAGGTCCCCCGAAAAACGTGGAATTCCATTTTGAAAATTCGCGCCGGTCGGCGTCGTTCATCGAAAATCGATCGATGATATTTTCAATCGAAGGCGATTGAGAGTAATTAATCGAGTAATAAAGAGCATTTTCAATCGATTTTTTTTTTTTTTTTTTAATTACAACACTCGCGAACAGAAGCGGGCAAAATATCACGGATTTTCCTTTGAATGTCGCGCTTTTTCCACAAAATTTTTCACATCCTTTTGTAGAAATAAATCGCGAAGACGAGGAAGATGGTGCATCTTCCTCGTCTTCGCGCGAGGGCCGATGACCGGGCTGACCCTCACTCTCTCTCTCTCTCTCTCTCCCGCGAGAGAGGAGCAAAGACTCTCTGCGATGCTCTCGCGGATCGCGCAGACTCTGCTCCTTCCTGGGGATTTTTCGTTGAGAGAAATGAGAGGCTTTGAGAACACCGCAAGAGAGGCGGTGTTTCGAATTTTTCTTGATTTATCGGTAAACGTCAAAAGACAAGGATAACACGAATTTATACCCTTTTTCTTTCGATTTTCACGCACCAATGTTTCTTTTTAGCGATCGTTGATCATTTGCTCCAATTTTGAGTTTTCCCCCAAATGGACCGCGATTGTTTCCATCCATTGTTTATCTTTAATCTCGTCGAGACCATCGCGCCAAGTCGGCGGAGATGCTCCGAAAATGCGTTTTCCAATCGCAGGAACACAAGAGCCTCTGGAACGCTGATTTTTCCTCTTCCTTCTCGAGAGATATTTTTGCCAAAAAGTTGATCATTTGCTCCAATTTGGAGTTTTCTCCCAAATGGACCGCGATTGTTTCCATCCATTGTTTATCTTTAATCTCGTCGAGACCATCGCGCCAAGTCGGCGGAGATGCTCGCGAAAATGCGTTTTTCAACCGCAGGAACACAAGAGCCTCTGGAACGCTGATTTTTCCTCTTTCTTCTCGAGAGATATTTTTCGCAAAAAGTTAATCATTTGCTCCAATTTTGAGTTTTCTCCCAAATGGACCGCGATTGCGGGATAGCAAAGAAAGGAAGGATGAAATTGCACTGAAAATCGGCCAGAAGGTCAGTCGGTTTCGAATGGAATGTTCAGTATGTACTTTATGTATGTATATATATATATATATATATATATATATATATATATATATATATATATATATATATATGTGTGTATATATATATACACATATATATATGTGTATACATTACTCGGGTACATCCACCTCGCGTACAAAATCCCGTAAGCTCGTGCCATGCAGCCACCGAGAGATTCTCAATAAGAAGCGCGCGTGGCTTTCTCAATTCTCCGCTCTCCCTCTCTCCCTCTCTCTCTCTTCTTATTTCCCTCTAGCCGTTGATCACCTCCGCGTGGTGGGAGACGAAAGCAATCTCCTCTCCGAGCACCATCCTCTGCACTTTTCTCGCCTCTCAGTGCTCTTCCTCAATTTTATTTTCCATCTCGCGCGGAGCAGAAAACCCCCCCCTGCAAAGCGCGATAACGGTAATCCGATCGTCTTATTCGTCCGATTCGATCGACCTTTTTTTTCCAAAAACATCGATGCACCAAAAATGAGTATAAATTCAGAACCCACGCAGTCTAGTCGTCAATTATACTTGTAAATTCTCTCGTGCGAACGGTTTTTCTCGTTTTTTTCGTTTTTCTGTAAAATCATTCGTGTTTATTCTCCTCGTTACTTTTTTTTTTCATCGACGGGAGAAATTTCCGCACGTAAAATTCATGAATAATAATTCTCGCGTCGAAACGGTAAATTCTCCGCGTGGGAGAAAAGCGACGGGGGGGGGGGGGGGAGACGGTAAAGAAAGTCGAAGCATCTTCGAGGGAATATTTATTATCGACGTTTCGCTTTTTTGTTTTTATCGTCAAAAAATTCTCTCGAAGGACGCGGCGCTGCTGCACATGTTGCAGCGGTCCGGCCTTTTTTTGGGTCTCTCCTCTGGCCTTATTGCGTTGCTTTCGATCGCTTCGAAACGATCCTCGACTTTCGAGAGGCACAGAAACGACGACGACGACGACGAGCTCAAGAGAGCGAGAGAGAGAGAGAGAGACAGGGGAAAAAAGGGACAAAAAGTCAAGGGTTTTCAGAGCCTGTTAAAGCCAGACACTTTACGCTCCCCCAGAGCGAGTAGCCGCAACGGACACGCCCAAAAATTCTATCTTCGGTGCTCATCTTACGGCGGCAGAAGAAACGTACGGAATAAAAAAAAAAAAAATAAATAAAAAGCCCGTGGGGCAAAGGCCCCACGTCGAGTAGCTGAAGGGGGGGGGGGGGGGGGGAGAAACAAAAATGCATTTTTCAAAAGACCTCTCGCAACCTTCGGACCTTCGTGATTTTGAGAATTGCCGAAGATTTTATCTACATTTGATTTTAAGAGCAGAGGGTTTGCGTCGAACCGTGCGGTCAAAGTAGCATCGACGGTTTCCAAAAATTTCAATTAATCATTTTTTTTTTGTCAACATTTCGTTTTTAATCGATGCACCGATGAATCGAGCGTGGCAAGAGTATCAATGTGTCAACGTGGAAAACAAAACGGGCACTCTGATGCACGTGTATAAATGACGGGAAAATAAAATGCGCGCGGAGAGAGCTCATCCGAAGGAAAACCGACGAAGAGATAAAAGCCCATTCGGTGTCGGATTACTTTTACGATCATGGGAGAGAAAAATAAATCCCGACTGTGAGTAGTCCTCTCCGAGCGCTGCGGGTGGCTGTGTAAGACGAGAGAGAGAGCGGGAAAATGTCAGATGAGGGGAAGGGGGGGGAGAGAAAATTCGAGAATAAACAGATACGAGAAGAAAAATACCGAATCTCCCGAGAAGAAAAACGCTCGTTTTGCTTCTTTTTAATTCGACATTTTTCCATCGCTTTCGATGCGAAAGAAAAAAACGCACGCGAACGGGTGTATATACGGTTTTTTTGTTTTTTTTTCGGTTCTCGTCGGTCCTCGCGTGTGTAAAAAATATTCACATCGCGGAGGGGAGACTGGAAAATAACGTCACCGAATGGACTTCCGTCTCCTGACGATGCCGAGCATTTAACGTTGACTAAAAATGAAGAAAAAAAAAAACATCGCGTTTGCGACGCATTCGTGTGTTGTTTTTTTCGCGCTGCGCCATGTTTGTACATCCGGCGAGTACGGGAGGGGGGAACGAAGTACTCGGCGTTGATTTTTTTCGAGCAATCTCGTTGTTTTTGAAATTTGGGCGATTCCGCGGATTTTTTGGCGTTGTTTTTCAACGCCGAAAGAGGGAGGCGGAAGCGCCGCGTTTGATTGTTTGCCCCCGGCAAATATCGGTAGTTTATCCACACTCGCTCTATCCATATTGATAATCGCGATCGATACACGGGGAAGATTATCATTCCGAGCTCGATCGACGCGCCGATAAGCTCTCGTACCACGCGAACGTGTTTGTTCGCGGATTGATTTTTTTTTTTCAAAAAAACTCGAGAGCCCGGCGCGGAAATCTCTCGGCCGACGAAGCGTTTTGGGATTTTTCGAAATTTTCTTCCCGACGTACGCACACGTTTCGGTGTATCGATATTCTTGAATTTATTGCACGTCGTTGCCACGAATTTTCTCGCCATTTTTCGTAGAGAAACTCGCGATTGAGGAGCAAAAAAAGTACGAGAAATTCGGTAAAACGGAGTTTACGCGACGCGTTTTCTCACGCCTCGAAAAAATCGATATTCCCGGTCGCAAATTGCTCGCAAAAAAAGTGTACGATTTGAAACGGAAAACGGCCATTGTTTTTCGGCAACGACGAGTGTATAAATTGCAGAAAAAATGGAAAACGATCGTGCGTCCGAGCGTTGAAATAGGGGAAAATTTGTGGACGCGGGCGATTTTTTTTTTCCGTGGGAAAACCCGGGCCGTGCGTCGGGCTGGGAAAAACTCGTCTGGGTGTCTTTCCGAGCTTTCGTCGTACGTGGGTGTATTTTTTTTTCTCTCTTTGTTTTCCACTCCTTTATTTTCCCGTTTTTCCCGAAGAAGATTCAATGTCCGATAGAGAGGCGAGCGATAAATCGATCGCCCGTCGGCTCTCCCCCGGCGGCGGACGTGTAACTTTGCTTCGCGTCGAAGCACACAAAGCAGTTTGTCTCCCGTGAGTGTGCATTGTTGCATTAGCGTTTCCGGCCAATGTAAACTGTCCAATCGCCTTTTTTTGTCTCGCTTTTTTTTTTTTTTTTTCATTCTCCCTTCCCGACGCGATTCTCCGGGAGAATGAATGGGGAACCTGTTGCTTCGGTCGAT
This sequence comes from Heteropelma amictum, assembly GCA_959613375.1. Classification (NCBI taxonomy): domain Eukaryota; kingdom Metazoa; phylum Arthropoda; class Insecta; order Hymenoptera; family Ichneumonidae; genus Heteropelma; species Heteropelma amictum. The sequence goes on from OY390727.1 coordinate 2,815,752, forward strand.
GCACCTGAGGAGGATGCACCGAGAGAAGGGTGCGCGAACGCCGGGAGAACACAAAAAAGAGCGCCCTTCGAACCTGCTTCGGGTGAAAAGTCAATTTTTCCTCTCTCTCTCCCTCTCTCTTCTCATGGGGATTTCAAATTCTACCTGTTTCGTAAGGACCCTCGAGTTTCCCCCTCGTTAAATCCCACAAAATGTCGATCCCCCGTCACCCCTCGAATTCAACGAGGGGTGAATAAATCCGCGTACCCGGTTTTTTTTCTTCTGAAATCGCGCGAGCTTCTCGATGCGTCTGAAAATCCTCTCGAGGGAAAAAGGAAGAGATCACGAAAGAAAACCCCGCGAGGATTCGTTTTCGATCGATTCCGGAGGTGGATTTCTTTTTTTTTGGAGTAAAATCCAATGAGTGTGATGAAAATTTTCGAAAATTCGAAATTTTGACGGTAAACAGAGAGGGAGAAGCGACTGCGCCCGGAAAAACGCGATTCTTCGAAGGCGAATCGATGAGAAAAAGCGCTCTCGAGATCACCGTCACCCCTCGAATTCAACGAGGGGTGAATAAATCCGCGTACCCGGTTTTTTTTCTTCTGAAATCGCGCGAGCTTCTCGATGCGTCTGAAAATCCTCTCGAGGGAAAAAGGAAGAGATCACGAAAGAAAACCCCGCGAGGATTCGTTTTCGATCGATTCCGGAGGTGGATTCCTTTTTTTTGGAGTAAAATCCAATGAGTGTGATGAAAATTTTCGAAAATTCGAAATTTTGACGGTAGACAGAGAGGGAGAAGCGACTGCGCCCGGGAAAACGCGATTCTTCGAAGGCGAATCGATGAGAAAAAGCGCTCTCGAGATCGCGAAAAGTATATCGTATACCGAGATGGAGGGAGAAGCGGATGAGATTTATAAATACGAGGGCTTGAGTCATAGTGTGAAAATAAAGCGAGTGTTGCTCAAGAAACGTTCCTCATCCTCTCGCGCGCTGCTTCGCAAAGTCATCGCGCACATACGCCCTTGTAGGACGCATGTTTGCGATGCTTCTTCGCGCGCTTCGCCCGCTGCGATTATGCGTCTTTTATCGCTGCTCTGCTCTTTCGATCAAAAATCAGTTTCAAGTTTGCATCGTTGAAATCAAACGGAATATACAATAAACTTTGTTCTTTGGCATCAATATTACCTACGATTTGCCAAATATTTTAACGCGATTTTTCCAAATTATGACCATCCGAAGGAAACACGGAAAATATCACGAAAATTTCGGGAAATTAACGATGAAAAATCGAGAAAATTCGAACTTTCGTCGAGGTGAAGCTGTCCAACGATGCAAACTTCGAGATCATGATTGAAACGCATATGCGCAAGTACACTCGGTGCGGCGTTGAAGCACAACACCTTTTTCTTCTCTTCACTCCGAAGTTTCAAGGTCAGGCCTTTCCATTCTTCGACGGGTTCGAACACGTTGAAAAATTGAACAATCCCCGCATCTCCGCGATTTTATATCTCGTTTCGATCAATTTCCCGGAGACCCGAGACCTCGTTGTTTTTTTTTCGATTTTTTTTGCGAAATTCCCGGTTACCCCGACAGACGGTCGGTGGGAATGGGAAAGAGTACCTTTCGAGGGTAAAAAGGAAAGGGGGGAAGGGCAGCGTGGAAAGGAAGAAAATGACCGCGCTCGCGACTCCCGCGACCTAAATATAGGAAAATCCGCGTGACGGCGAGGGCGGAACGCTCGGAAAGCTTTTCTCGACGATAGACTCGTTGCCAGAACGAAATGTGATTCTCAGCACATCCTCTGTGTATATATTAATGTACAGGGAGAGAGAGAGAGAGAGAGAGTGAGAAATTTCGGAAAATTGCGAGACATCGCGAGCGAATGCTGTGGGAAATTGGAGCGCGAAACGCGCGTCTCTGGACCGTGAGACACGCGCGAAGCTGCGAAAAAAGGTGCCTCTGTGACCACCCCGTTCTACGCGCGATTATCCAACGTGACTTTTACAGAGCGATTCGCCAACCGAAATCTCTCTGCCACCCGCGCGCGTACACGTGCGACGTAAACATATTTATATTGAAACACACGCGATAAATGTGTGCGTTATTACACGGATTATTTCTCAAGACGCGATAGCTCGCGCGGTGACCGAGTTATATCGCAATATTAATAAACATTCAACCAGCGTCCGGACACCTCTCGGAGAGTACCGCATTTTATATCGAAATTCACGCTCGGAAATATAGAACACATCAGCGGGGACATTTATACGACGAAATTTCGCAATTTTCTCAATCGTATTTTCCGCGATTTTCATCGAAACTTCTTCGCCCTCTCCTCCGGTGTTACGATCCGTAAAGTTGCCGCGATGAACGACGAGCGGTGAATGAATATTTCGCGCTCTTCAGCGAGGGGAAAAAAGATCGTTCGCCAATCGGTTTACCGTCAATTCGCACGCGGCTCGCGACGTGCCTAGTTGGAATATCATCTAGGACGTTGTTTAACCCTTAAAGGACCATCCGACGATGTCATTTTGGGTGTCTTGGGTGGTGAAAAAGAGAACTATCGTTTTTTGCACTGAATTAACACCGCGAATGATGCTTTCGTCGCGAGATGGTTCTTTTTTTCGCCGAAACGCGCCGAGAGCTCGTCGATACCCCGCGCATCTGGATTTTCAATTAATTTCATCACCCACGAGAGTCTCATCTGGAATCTGTGGGATCTCCGCCGTGTCCTCTACTTCTCTCGCTCGCAGCCAGCCCTCCCTCGTTTCACTCGACTTTTCCCCGTTTTTTTTCTGCTCCTCCTGCTACCCCTCGCGCAAACGCCGCGATCGAACGTGCAGCTGCTCGCTTCCGGCGTCTTCGGGCCGCGTACACCCGCGTATTTATTTATACACGCAGGAGCAACTGTGAAATTCTATATTTGTACGTGTTTCTCGTCCCATCGTCCATCGACGTTCGTCTCGTACGGCGTTTTACATCTTTTTTTGTACACGCATCGAAAGATGCAGCTCCCACCGCCCCCCCCGGGGGGGATTTGCAGCAATAACAGTTTGACTTTTGAACACACGTGTACTCCTCCCATGTGTCCTGACTCTATGTACATCGCTGTAATGCACACGCACAGCAGTCGAGAGCCTTTTCCGCACGCGCCTTCTACAGCCTCTCTCACAGGCGTCCTCTCCCGCGTTCCGCCAACCGGAAATGACAAATTTATATTCGACACGCGCGCGTCGGTCAGCTCGAAATTCGTAAGAGTTCCTTATTCGCTCGTCGATCGTCGTCGCAATGACGATCGTGGAAGAAAAAACACGGGGTTAACGATGGAAAATTAGTCGACGATTTTGCTGATGCAACGCGCGGTACCTCGCTGCTGTGTCGGTAAAGTCGGTAAAGGCAAACTCGTTGTCCATTTTTCGCAAGCCGGGATTTGCAAAAAAATGTTTAAATGCAAGGTAAAACTTCGTTTTTATGAACGGTCCGCTGCGATTGAGGAATTTATCCGGCTTTGACGGATTTAAAGAACAAAATTCTTTTTCGTCCATTGTTTTTTCTTTTTTTCTTCGAAGCTCATCGATTTTTCAATTTACGCGATGCGAGCGTCGATTTAAACGCCTCTCGTGCGTTTACGCGGCGATAATCGCTTTCGGCCGATCGATGCTCGCGGTTTCGTCCGATTACGACAATTTATCCAGCAAATGCGCGAGTAAAACGCTGCGATTATCGGAGTTTCCTCGGTGTATAGGGAAAAATAAGCGATCGAGTGGGAAATAATCGCGCGAGAGCGCGAATGCTCTCGTCTTTCCGCGAGGGAGGCATTTTTTTCGCATCTTCGATGTAAAATATATCTGTCGCGACGTTTAATTGCTCCGTACCGCCGTTTATCTCTCGATCTGCGCGTCTTTCTCTCGGTGCGATTCTCGCTCTCGCGATTACGACACCGATGATGATCTCACCGAGCTCCGGTCTGACGTTTGACTTTTGTCTCGAGCAAAATGGTTCGCGAGATGGAGAATAATCCGTTACACAGGGTGTCGCTGGAAAATGGCGGCTGAGAGTACATTTCCTCGCGGAATTTCACCCTGAATACGGCGCTGAATCGTCAACCTCGATCTTTCCGACAGCCTCGAGAGAAATAACCCGTCTCTCGAGTTTGTCACGGGTGAAAATTGTCCGGAAAATCATCGACGACAATAAAATCCATTCCCCGAGCGTAAGAATTCGCCGATCGAATGTTCTCACGTTTTTACCATTTTTTTTCTCGACTTTTCCGCGTGCTCAAAACGAAAATTCGAAAATTCGCACAGGCGATTGTACTTGTCTTGTACATTTTCTGTTTTTTCATTTTTTCATCATTAAAATTGGTCCTGGTCCCGAAAAGAGTCGAGGATCGTTGAAGGATGGCGTTGAAGTAGGTGCCAAACGTGGCTGAGAACCGAACTAAACCACTCTCGCGGTGCCAGTCGGGTTGTCTTTGTAAATAAATCTTGGCGTGTATCGAACGCACGCGCTTATATTCGCGCGTGAGTGTGTGTGTGTGTGTGTGTGTGTGTGTGTAGGGACGAGATGTATGTCGCATATGACAAAGATCGTACGCGAAGCTGTGCCAAGTCGACCGAGGCATAACGAGCTCGTGCGAAACCTTCTAATCGTGGCCGTGAGCGAAATTTCGCCTGCGAAAACTCGACGCTCGCGCGAGACGCGCGAAAATCTTACGGAAAACGCGTTATTGACGTGACAAACTCGGGCAGCGACGCGACCAACCCTGCTCCAACGTGCACAGCATCCTCCCGACGCGGAGGAGCGCGCGTGCGATCTCGTTTCGGAAAATACTCCAATTTGCACACTCGCCGAAGATGATTGATCGGGCGACGATCGAAATTTCGGGCGTTGAGATATTTTTTTCAATTTTAATGGAAATTTGAAAAAAAAAATCTGCAAAATAGTTATTCGGAGATGAAATCGGAGAAACAGGAATTATTTTCTTTTCACTCCATCTCGCTTGTGAATTTCACTCGCGTCATTTTTTCAACGCGAAAAATACTCCGATGGCGTCACGTTTTTTTCACTGAAATTTCGATCGTTGAGACATTTTTTTCAATTTTAATGGAAATTTGAAAAAAAAATCTGCAAAGTAGTTATTCGGAGATGAAATCGGAGAAACAGGAATTATTTTCTTTTTACTCCATCTCGCTTGTGAATTTCACTCGCGTCATTTTTTCAACGCGAAAAATACTCCGATGGCGTCACGTTTTTTTCACTGAAATTTCGATCGTTGAGACATTTTTTTCAATTTTAATGGAAATTTGAAAAAAAAATCTGCAAAGTAGTTATTCGGAGATGAAATCGGAGAAACAGGAATTATTTTCTTTTTACTCCATCTCGCTTGTGAATTTCACTCGCGCCATTTTTTCAACGCGAAAAATACTCCGATGGCGTCACGTTTTTTTCACTGAAATTTCGATCGATGAGACATTTTTTTCAATTTTAATGGAAATTTGAAAAAAAAATCTGCAAAGTAGTTATTCGGAGATGAAATCGGAGAAACAGGAATTGATTTCTTTTTACTCCATCTCGCTTGTGAATTTCATTTACGCCATTTTTTCAACGCGAAAAATACTCCGATGGCGTCACGTTTTTTTCACTGAAATTTCGATCGTTGAGACATTTTTTTCAATTTTAATGGAAATTTGAAAAAAAAATCTGCAAAATAGTTATTCGGAGATGAAATCGGAGAAACAGGAATTATTTTCTTTTTACTCCATCTCGCTTGTGAATTTCATTTACGCCATTTTTTCAACGCGAAAAATACTCCGATGGCGTCACGTTTTTTTCACTGAAATTTCGATCGTTGAGACATTTTTTTCAATTTTAATGGAAATTTGAAAAAAAAATCTGCAAAATAGTTATTCGGAGATAAAATCGGGGAAACAGGAATTATTTTCTTTTTACTCCATCTCGCTTGTGAATTTCATTTACGCCATTTTTTCAAGGCGGAAAATACTCCGATGGCGTCACGTTTTTTTCACTGAAATTTCGATCGTTGAGACGTTTTTTTCAATTTTAATGGAAATTTGAAAAAAAAATCTGCAAAGTAGTTATTCGGAGATGAAATCGGAGAAACAGGAATTGATTTCTTTTTACTCCATCTCGCTTGTGAATTTCATTTACGCCATTTTTCCAACGCGAAAAATACTCCGATGGCGTCACGTTTTTTTCACTGAAATTTCGATCGATGAGACATTTTTTTCAATTTTAATGGAAATTTGAAAAAAAAATCTGCAAAGTAGTTATTCGGAGATGAAATCGGAGAAACAGGAATTGATTTCTTTTTACTCCATCTCGCTTGTGAATTTCATTTACGCCATTTTTTCAACGCGAAAAATACTCCGATGGCGTCACGTTTTTTTCACTGAAATTTGGAAATTTCGCGTGGAAAAAGTCCGAGCCGAGACGCGCGTTTCTCTCTTTGCAGCTCGTGTATACACCAGCGAAAATTGGAGACACAAAAATATCTCTCTCGCGGCGTGCCCTCTTTGCCCCCCGTCTGCGATCGCTTTATTTTTGGAATCACGGAAAAATTTGCGAAACAAAGCTCGCGCTTTTTTTGATGCCCCAGAGAGAGACGGAGGTTTCGTCGTGAAATTTCATCTCGAAAATGCGAGAGAATCGCTCGTGGAAGACAAGGAAAAACGCACAAAGAACGTCGTACAAATTTTGCTTTGTTTATCGCGATAGATTCTCGCGAAACATTCGTTATTTTTGCGCAACGACGTTGAAATTGCAATCGCGTATTTTTATCATATGATTTCTCAAAGGCGTGTACGTTCTCGTATTTATTTTCGATATACTTTGTACTTTTACGTCCGAGCCTGTATTTTTTTGTCGAAGCGGAAAGTTTTTTTTTTTTTTATTCTCAAAAAGAACAGAGGGCATAATACGCCCATGGTGATGTAATACGTGAAAGATTCGGTGGCAAAATAAGCGAGTGCGGGAGGAAAAGAGTTACGAGACGTCCGCGAGAGCCGCAAAAGAAGTGTGCAAGCCCGAAGCCTTCCAGATTCTATTTTCGTATTTTGAATCTTGCTTCTGCGTTGCTCCCGCGCGCGTGTGCGTGCGCGCGCTCGTGACGTCCAGAGCGTCCGCTGAGCATTTGAGAATTCCATTCGTCCACGAAATTATTTCCTTGGTATTCTCACGCAGATGCAAACGCCGGCGACGATTGAGAATAAATTGACGAAAAAATTGAAAAAGTTACTACGATTGGATGAAAAGACGATTCTCCCACGAGCTTTTGAGATGCTTGTTGATTGTTATCCTTGCAATATAAAGTTGATGGCGTCGGGAAGTTGATCCTTGATCGAAAGAATGGGAAATCATTCGGAAAACCCCGAAAAACTATGGGGATTTGAAGAAACGACTGTTTTTTTGAGTTTTCTCGCCGAAATTTCGAGTTTTCGGAAGAAAGTCGGTGGGTTTCGTAATCAGCGGAAAATTTCCGATCGGATAGGATCCTAAAAAATTGAAAAATTGAAAAAAAAAATGTCGACCCTTTTTCGCCAGCTTTTACGAAATCCCCGAAAAGCCGAAATTTCAAGTGGTCGTAACTCTGTTAATAATTGTGCTGCATACATTTTTTGGGGGGGTTTCGAGACGCTCTCGAGTAGACTTAGACAGTGGTGAAAGTTAAATGGCGATAGCTCGATTGCTTCACCCTCAAAATCGATGTCGAAAATCGGCAAAAAAGGAGTTGAAGGGGTATGTATGGGAAAACTGGCGAAAATCGATGCTCCAACTTGAAAAATCTGCCAAAAATCGAAAAACGAAGATATCTCGATGAATCAAATTGCATTTTCAAGCCTCAACAATTGACAACAGTATAAGCACAACTCGGAGCGTCCACCTCAATCAGGAAAAAAATGGCGAGCATCTGAGTGATTCAAACCAATTCAGCAAAAATTGACAAAAAATGTTCAATTTTCAAACTCAATTAAACAGTCCCCATCGATGTATTTCGCCCCGCAGATTCCGAAAATCGCCAAAAACTCATCCAAAACTCAACAACTCGATGCGAAATTCCAAAAAAACCAATCCAATCAAATAATCACCATCATTTTCCAATTTCGCCCTTTCAATATCGCCCACACGTGTCGTACGCTACCTGATGAATTTTGGTAGCACATACGACAGTTGCAAAAGCTCCATTGCTCTTTATCATTGACAGGAGAGATTGCAGCAACTCGCCGGAGCGCGTCGCGTCTCCCTTTTTCATCCCCCCAACCGCCCCCGCGACAAATGACGTAATTCAGTACACTCGCACGGGCCGCGCGATTCAGTACACAGTGCGCCCGTGCCGTACAATTTTGTTTCGCGTCTGACGCCCTGCTCCTCGTCTCTTTCAGTCACATTGCGTATGACAATTTCTTCATTACGACCGTGCAGAAAAATAATAAAAAGAAATCAAACACGACGCTCTCGTCTCGACGGTTCGTCATTCGTGCTGCTCGCGTGTCGATACTTTTATCAAAACAATTTATCTCGGTAAAAAATTTCGATTCGAAAAATTTCGAAACACCCAGCAGGAGCTTCGGAGCTTTCCCCCTCATATTCCCTCTCGATATATACAAAAAGAAATTTCCCCCAAACGTCCATCGCACGATATATTCTCCATGGAGAATATCGAGAATACGCCCATGTGGAATTTTGCGCCGAGAGCTGCCCCTTTCCCCGGTGGTGTATAAAACACAGCTTCGAAATCCGATATGGCAAAAGAGCCGTTCTAAACTCCGCTATACACGTGTACGAACCGCACGCAGACACACGCGCGATTCGCACGGACGGCGCTGCTATCTGCTGTATACTCTTGTGGAGTAAAAGTCGTTCTCGTACGGATTTCAGTGCGCAGAGGCACTGAAATCCGTACGAGAACGTGCACAAGCGTACACACTATAATACAGATGTGATCCCCATCGCGGGTACTCTACGGAGTATTCTCGCATACCGTGGCGGTAATTTTCTCGCGTCTGCACTTGCTCATTGAACGTACATTATTCATGCGCCGACTTTTCATCCTTACATTTTTCTCCTCATCCTGGCGCAGAGCTGTTCGCGATCGGGTAACAAAAAATCAAACAAACCTGCTGGTATATTCGCCTTTTCATAATAATAATAATAATAATAATAATAATAATAATAATAATGATAATGATGATGATAATAATAATAATAATGATAATAATGATAATAATGATAATAATGATAATGATGATGATGATAATAATAATAATAATAATAATGATGATGATGATGATGATAATGATGATGATGATGATGATGATAATAATAATAATAATAATTCGACAGCCGATTTATCCGACTCGGAAGC
>OY390727.1:3520478-3637006 GCA_959613375.1 Heteropelma amictum
CCGGCGTGACGAGAGTTCGCGACGGGGGCGCAAACACGCGAGCGCGTCACTCGATTTCGCCTTCACTTTTCCCACTTTCTTTTCATAAAAAAAAATAAAAAATTTCTACAGAATATCAAATTTACGTGTTTTTCCGTCAAAGACATTCGGGAGGACAGGAGATGATACGGCGATATTAACGAGATGCGAATATATGCAATTTTATTTCGACTAATGAGAGTCTTCGTGCTGATTTTTCATTGGTCGAGATCTGGGCAAATATTTCTCCAAAAAGGAGAAAGAAAGCAATCAACGTTCGTTCGATTGGAGAGCTGTATGGAATCGAACGAATTATTTTTACACACACGAGTGTGCTCTGTTTTATACGCGAGCTTCTGGTAAATCAAGGGCTATTCAGGCTAATTCGATCAATCATTAAATAAATATTGATTTTATCATCAAGCGAAAAAATGATGCAGAATCAATCCAAAGTGCATGTACAGCTTCGATATCACGATGAGCGGTCCAGAGTCTCTTTCGTATTACTCCAGGGATTTAGATCGAATACAGAAATAAAAAAAACTCTTCGCAAATTCATTCTCCATCCTATCCGCTCGTATATCGCTCGCGAATTTTTTTTTATTTGTTTTTCCAATCTCTCGCTTCGTTCAAAATATACATGGATATGTACTTTCATTGATATTGGGATTCGACACGGTTTTGCGTTTCATTTCGCGGATCAAAGAACGACAATCGGCGCACCAATACATACCGCGTTGTACTCTTGGTCCCACGTATATTCACCGTGTCCCATCGTCGGGAAAATTTCGCGAAATCACGATAGAAGTGGTCCAGGGTGCGATAGAACGAGAGGAGCATCAGTGATGGCAAAAGAGCGTGAGAAAGAGATGAAGGTAGACGTGAAACGTAAATTAGCCTTTGTAAACGACCATCTCAATGGAGTGAATAGGGCTGAACAATACGAACGATACGTCAACGGCTTCGGGTCAATATCCGGTGCTCTTCGGGTCACTGCTGGTTGATGCTGGCTTCCCACCGTCCTTGCATACGCTGCATTGCTCTCGACAAAGTGACGCTGTTAATTAAAAGAAAAAAAAGGAGAAAAAAACGGAGTCAGCTTACGCTTCGAAAGCTCGAGCCTTTCGGTGATGATTTTTCTGTACGATTCGTTTAGCGATCGATGTACACGCTTTTCCATGTAATTGATCGATGAAAGAAATAAGAAAATCGATTATCCTTGAAATTTGGGAATTGAAATTGTCAAAAAACGTAATTGCTCTCGCGCGTACACAGCGTACACAGAGTGTGAAAACGATATTTTAAACGAACGTTCGTACGTCAAAGGATTCCTTCATTTTAGGTAAAAATTTCGTGAAAAACGTTATCCGCGTTACGAAATTAAACGAAACGTCCACAGTACGTACGTAAATTCGTTAGAAATTCCATCCGAGCAAACTGCAGTGAAAATCATTCTCATTAACAGCTGTTGCGAAAAATTAACATCGCGAAAAAGTTGATCGAAAATATTTAGCGACGTCAGAAACAGCGCGATAAATTATTACCGCTGAATTATTGCGAAATTAACATATTTTTCTTGTCTTTTTTGGCTTTCAGAAAGTACGTTTCGCGTTACCTTGCAAAAGAGCAGTCGTGGCCTTGGTTTGAGCGTGTCCGGTGGTGGTGCTGCCGGACCCGTCAGGGTTAAAAGACTCTTCCCTCAACAACCGGCAGCATTATCGAACAAACTTCAACCCGGTGATATTCTGCTAGCAGCGAATGGTGTTCCATTAACTGGCCTCACCAACTACGTGAGTATATACATATTGCAGCCTTTTGATCCATCGTTCATTGTTCATGAAAAACCCTCTCGATCCTGAAAAATCTTTCCAACGAACAATGGACACACTTGTCGGCTTCGAGTGGAATGATTTTCCAATTCGCTCTGCCCACAGAGGCTGAACGCGAATTTCTCCAAACACGAGGGACGATTGTTCCGATATAAAAGTTCGAAAAATCGATTCCCCAAATAAACGTTACACTCGGGATGATTGAAAACATTTTTGAAAAATTGCCTGTTTAGCCAGCGGAAACGAGCAAAATTCCGTTCGATGTTTTCAATCTTAATTGGTGTTTTTTCCGCTAGGGTAGGAAACATTGGGTATGTTTGGGAATTCAGCCCTTCCTGCGCTGTATAATCTACAATTTCATTTTTTCATTTTATTCACATTTTGCTTCCACGCTATTATTTTGAGCGAGACATTCGATATAGAGCCACGATCGATCGTAAAATTCGCGTGCGGTTTTTTCTATTCGATTTCGATTAATTCAATTAATTCAATTCAATTCTCCGACGCGGTTGATAGTGACAAACGCGTATCCGAGCGATTATCGATGCTCCTGGGAGTGTATAACGACAAAAGGTGACAGCGGCACGATGAAACTACGTCAGAATCGCATCTGGAACGTCGTCAGTGACGAGGAGGGCTCAATTCCCAACCGCAATTTAGTTATTTCCGACTTAATTTCATCTCCGCTGGAATCGCATTTATTCATGAAAGCCTCGCAATATTCCTGCTATTTTAACCGTAACTAATCTGATTTCTCGCTGCGCTATGTCATCTTCAAACCGTCTCATTTCAGCTGACTCTGCACGTTGAATTTTTCAGTGTGAACACAAATGATGTGAAAAACATACAGGGAATAAGACCTCACGCGGTACCATTCGGTTCTTTTTTCGAATTTTTCTTATCATTTTGACAAAATCGGTGGATTATGAGCTCTCGCGTAATTCCTCCTGGAGCGGAATGGAGATCGAGCCTCGCGGTGTAAATAAATTCCCACGCGACGTTTCTATATACGGTTTGTCGAAGATTCGCGAGAGCAATTACCTTATCTCGATGTTTGCTCCGAGTAAATCGAACAATCGGGCACGATGTAATCTCCCGATATATATAAAGATCAGGTCGTTGTCGTCAGCGATGCAAGGCTATTCTCTGAAACGGAGGATGTACACGTAAGCAAAGTACACCGAGATTACATCAGGTCCATGTAAAGAACGACGGAGGATACGTGTATAAGATGCAAGGAAGACTTTGGTCACGTGGCTTGAATCTTCCTCCTTGTAAATTCTGATACAGCGAGAGCAGGAAGACGACACAGGAACTCGTCGTCTCTTCATCTCATTTTCTTTACCCTTCTCTCTCTCTCTCTCTCTCTCTCCCTAGTATATATGTATATATGTACAAGTATCGGAAAGATTTACATGAGATTAGCATAATGCAAACTCTCGATCGAGACTATAGTTTAAGCGTTGAATGGGAACATTATCTTCCCGCGCGCGGATTATTGAGTCGATCAACAAACGGTAAAACGGTACCGAGGGAACACGACGCGCTTTCCCCAACGCGAAAGGTTACATTTTATCGACAGAATCCGAGTGGGATACAAGGGTTTGTTGTTTTTTTTTGCAACTACGCGTAGAGTCTCGCGTAGAATTTTGCTGGTTTTATCTCGAAGTAACGACGGAAAAAGAAGAGCCGAAGAGAGGCATCCGGAGCGCAAGAGGCTTCTCCCTTGCTCCAATCTCATTTTCATCCTACTTGTTGCGCAGGAGGCTCTGGAAGTCCTTCGAACCACCCCGAGCACGGTGGAACTCGTAGTTTGCCGCCTTCCCGGTGACGCGAGTGTCACCCCACCTGGTGCACCGCCACCACCGCCCGCGAGACGAGAACAACCGCCGCCACCGCCGCCATTGAGGATTCTCAACCCTCTGCCACCTCTGCAGATCGAACCTTGCGGGGTAAGAATCTCGCGGGGTGTTTTACCCTCTCCAAACGTTCTCGCCTCGTTCGCTCGATTGCTCATTGATGATCGTTGCAGGAATTTGACATTGAAATGACAAAGGTCGCGGGTAGCCTCGGCTTTACTCTGAGGAAGGTGGACAGCAGCGCTCTGGGGCACTACGTTCGCGCGCTGGTCCGGGAGCCTGCGCTCAGCGATGGGAGAATTCGACCGGGGGATAAAATCGTCGCTGTTGACGGTGCGACCCTGTCGCCGATGAGCCACGAGGAAGCCGTCGCTCTTCTTCGACAATGCGGCCCGAGGGTGAAACTTCGCTTGTACCGCGACTTGGCCCAAACTCCGGTATCCGCCCTGTCACCGACTGAGCCGGATCATCCACTCCGTCCGCCGAGAACAAGTTTGAGGCAAGACACTTTCCCGGTACTCGTTGTTATCGACGTAGCTTTGGCGAAACACCCGGCTGCGAGTAGTACTCTCGAGACAAATCCGCGTCCAAACTAGGACGAAGCTCTCGCGGGGATTACGACGGCTCGGATTCCACCGAAAACTCGCCCATTCGTGGACTTTCCTGGGAAACTCGCGGTCCATTGAGGGAATTTTCACAAATTCGTCTCTTTTTTTGTAAACTATCGGAATAACGACGATAGCCGGTTAATTTCGCGACGACGATTATCGTCGCGGTAGCTCGGTTTTTTTGAAATTCAATGCTGACTTTGCAAACTTTCGTGCAGGCAAGAGGCTGTTGATATGCTGTGTGACCTTGCCGTTCGCAAATTATCACCGGGTACGTCGAACGGTTCCAACGCGATGCAGACTTCCGGCGCGCCTTCGAACTCACCCAGAAGACTTCGGAGGCCGAATTCGCGAACTCCCACCGCCGAAGCCGAGCAAGGTACGCGATATGTCCGGTTGTTTCTTCGATTATGTTCGATGAACATACACGCTCGAATCCTCGAGGAATTTGTCTGAAATCCTTCACGATTTATACGATTTATCCGTGTGATGCTGCTCGCAGAAAATCATCTGACGTTTCATCCGGTGAATCCATCCATGTCGGTTCAAACGGATGGTTCGGAGACCGATCAGTGTTCGATAAATACTCTACCGACGAATTCCCAATCGGAAACACCGTCCAACGATATCATCGATCCTCCACCGTTGTACGACGTTTGCGATTCGAGCGATTCGTCGAAGCTCGCCTCGAGGCCGAGTTTCCTGAATCTCGGAGGGTCCAGCGAGATGCAGCGCTTCAAATTCGGCGACAAATCCGATCTGGAACGCGTCGAAGGGCCCGCGGCGTCGATCGAACCTCGCTCGGATCTCGTCGGTCGGGATAATCACGAGAATAATCGTGGGAATAGTACGACGACGTTCTCCAGCGACGAACAGGACAATAATTTACCAATCGAGCCAGCCTCGATGCCTCCGCTCTTGCCAACGACGAGAACGGTGAGCGGCGTTTTTAGCTACAAAAATCCGGCCTATCAGAGCGCTAATCCGACTTGCGGCGGGATCGACAATAGCGCAAAGATCAAAACTGCTCATTCGAGCGATCAAGACATTCCAGGTGAGTTTTAATTTCGATCAGGCGCTATAATTCGAAGGAATTTCGCGTGTTCTTTCTTGCGAGACAAAATGACGAGACGAAAAAACTTTGCTGATAACGATAATCGGAGATAACAAGGGGGCTTATCGGGATGAAGAATCGATTTTTTCAAATCGATGCAGTCTCTCGCTCGAATCTGAATCAGTTGTTTGTTTGCTGTTGTTTTTGTTTTTTATTACGAAATAACGTATATTCTCCAAATTTCATCGTAAAATCGTACGGTCTTTTCCCTCGCGAAGTGCGTTTCGTCCTCGCGCAAGTCGAATCCGTTAAAGTTGGACAGCATCTTGAAACTACCTGCGAGAAATTTTATCTTCGGAAGACTCGGCGATAAGCCTCGTCGTTCTTATCGCGACGAAGCGTACGACGTTTTGAAATATTTTGAGTGATACAATACAGAATATCTTCGACTCGAATCTCAATCAGTGAAATTCGACGAGAGTCGTCTTTTTTTCAAGGCAAAATTTCGAAAAACTCGATCGCTTTGTTTTTCGTGATAAAATCGTGAGTCTTTTTTTTCTCACTTGTTTATTTTTAAAAGATCGAATTGTACGAAAAACGTATCCGGTCTGCTTTGATTTTTGAGATAAAATCGGATTTTTGTTTTCTTCGAAAAAATCGACAATTATTTCGTCGCGTTTTCCGCATCAACAATATCGTCTCGTTTATTGCCGTCGAGAGAGCCCGCGATAAGACACGTCGTTCTTATCGCGACGAAAGATTTGACGCGCTAATGACGTACAAAGACCGCAGTCGGCCATAACGATGTCGTTATATTTCTGTCGGAACTCAAGGCAAAGTTTTAGGCACGGAGGATCCCGCAGGGAGCAAGGGTTTGCTCAAGTGGAAGGGTGTCATGTTTGCTCCTAACGATGATGTTGACGAGGAGGCGACAGGAGGAAAAGCGGAAACGGAGAATACCGGAAGGGATTGCACCGCCGAGAGTACATCGAGGGAAAATCTTTGCGAAGACGGAAGCGAGGTTTGCTCATACGCGTTTTATCCTCCCTCGAGACGTTTCGTTCGCCCCGGTGTGCATGCGACTGGCGTTTTCGTCAATTTCCCACCGCATTCGGAGAATAATCGACACGATTGATCGTTGATTGATTGATTTTTGATTTTTTTTTTTTCGTTTGAAAAAATAACGTAAAATCAATTATCGTTTCATAAACAACAGTGTGAAGGGTGGATTTTTTTGATAAAATTTGGGAAAAATAATGGTTATTGACGAGTTATTATTACGTCGAATGAATTATGGGAAAAAATCGCAATCTTGACGCAGGTATTTATGGTGGAACTGACCCGAGGGTGGAACAGCCGATTAGGCTTTAGTCTACAGCCCGAGGGCGATTCAACCGTGATATCCGTTGTCCATCCTGACAGCGTGGCTGCCAAGGATGGGAGACTCAAACAGGGTGACATATTAGTTATGGTGAGTTTAACGGACGAGTTATACCCCCGAATTTGAGAAATTACTGTTCGACCCTCCGAGAAAACGGATTTTTTTCATTTTAATCACGAAAAACACTTTGGTTCAATATGCAATTTCAATTTCATGAAACTATCGAGTTGTTCGTTAATTTTTCAATTCGAAAGAAACATCGTTGCCATTTATCGAAAGTTCGGTCCATTCGCGAGTTAATTTAACGTTGTAATCGAGCCGAATAATTATTATTATAGCAGAATTTTCTCGCTAGATTTTTATCTAGCGAGAAAATTCTCGCTTCGTCGATACCAATTTCATTGAAGTAATTGAATTATTACATAATATTATGCGTTTAACTTTTCATCGGAGAGATTCTTCTCGATTTAAAAAAAAATCGAGTCAAATGACTATTCGTCAATGTTATCAATCGAAAAACTGAATTGATCGAAATAATCGAATGATTGGACGAAATTACGCGTTAATTCTCTTTGTTAAAAAGATTCCGCTCGATTTATTAAAATTTAGCTTCATCCGGCTGTTTAGTACCGCACTGAGAAAAAAGAAAAAGGATTTTAAGTGGCTAATAAATGAATTCCCATCGTTATTTCGCAGGTAAACGACGAGAGCGTGGAAAACATGCCGACTGCAGAGATAATAGACTTGTTACGAAAAATTCGAGGTTCCATAGGTATAACGGTGATGAGAAAAAATAGGATGAAAAAACCGTCGTGATAGAGTAGAAGAATTAAAGGTGCAAACGAATAAACGCGAGAATGAAAAAGAGTGAACTTAAAAGAGATATGTAATATAATAAAAACGTGGGATTGGCAATAATTTCATCGATAATTTCGAACTCGATTGGTTATGAAATATTGAGGAAAAAAAAGACAATGGCGATGCCGGGTAACGTCAAAAAATCGTTGGACGAATTTGAGTATAAAAAAACACACGAAGCATCGCGGATCAACGTTGATTCACTCGTTAATTAATTGATCGACCGTCCGAAAGACGGCGTAGTAGCGAAAAATCAAAGGATATATTTGTTACGACGTTGACGTTGAAAAAAAAAAAATGAAAAATACACGACGAAAAGATCGATAAATAAATGAAAAAGAAAATACGGTTTTTAATCAAATATAGTCAATCAAAAATAGCGTTATTTCCGAAAGACGTAATCTATAAGAATGTTGCACGGTCGACTGATTTATGTTTTAAACACGTGTTATTTATAATCGCGAAGAAACGTGAAAAAATATATATTTACGATAATAACCATTTTCTCAACAGCCATTAAAATCAATCGCGCGCTCTTCTCGATTTTATTTTTGACTGAAACATTGACGGATTTGATCGTACTTGCGAAAAATAATTGACACATTTTTCGGTCGTATTTTCCATCGACTGGGCGTTTTAAAGCATTCGATAATATCAGCGTTAAAATGTGTAATTTCTTCATCAGGAAGAATTTATTACTTTTTGCAATAAAATATCTTTTTTTTCTTATTTCCTGCTGGAAATGGTTAAATTCGAAAAATATTGCAATTCCCAGTGTGTATGTTGTTGTTAAAATTGAAATCCATCGACTTGACGAAATTGATGTGAAAAGTACGTAGGGTATGACGTGTGTATTGCATACACGAGGCTTTGAGACATATCGCTGAAGCACGAGGTGGCAATTTAAAGGGAACGCCTTTGTAAAAAAGTCAACAAATTTTGAGAATCTTTTTCCGGTGGAAAAAGAAATTGTGTCAGGAAAATAATATTCGAGAAAGTGATTAAACGTACTTTTGAGTATTAATCAAAAGATAATAATCCATAAACATTTCAAAAATCGCCGGAACCAGAGCCATTCTCCTGCTCGTTGATTTTGAGTTGCTCCGCGGTACACGCTGCAACTGGTAGAATTTTGAATCGAAAAAAAACGCACCTACAAGAAAAGTTCACGTAAAAGACGCGAGGAATTTCAAAAACAATCATTTTTGCGCGAGCGACGAGTGTTTGAAGGAAAACTTTCAATTTTCGACAAAAAATAGAGATATTTTTTTATATGTCAGCATTTTTCAAAATATTTTCGAATGATAATTTTTCGTTCGATACTTGAATGTATGTTGAATAACTTTCTGGAAAAATATTATTGCGATACCGTCTTTTCCATTCTGAAAAAATTCTCAAAAGAAAAGGTAATTTTTGATCGTTAACGGTGGCTTTGAGAATTTGAATTCAGAAATTTCAAAAATTATCGTCTGTCGAAGGAAAAACAAAATATTTTCTTTTTCCATCGTCTCTCGTGAAATGGCCGTTCGTCAAATGCCCTGGGAGGTGTAACAGGCGTTTTCTATCGATCGCTAAATTCGACGTATCGTCGGCAAAGTTATTCGATGATTTTTTCTTCTTTTACGAAGAAACAATAACACGAATGTTATATTATTTTTTACCACGATATTTCGCGAGATCGTCTTCGCCTCGAGGACTTTGCATCATCGTGTTCAATAGCTTGTCAGCTGCCTCACACACGAAGCTGTAAAAAAGTCGTAAATGTATAGCACAGTTTAATAATTAAAGAAAGAAAAAAAAAAAATTTTTAAATCAATTGACGCGAGAAAAATGAAAGACGATCAGCGCCATGGGAGAGCATTGAATAAAGCTCGAAAAAGAATAAAACCCTATCGATTTCACGGTTCAATTCGTAAAAATAAAAAGCGTTCCGTGAATCTTTTTTCGACGCGGATTTTCCCGATTGATCCTCTCTCACAATCGAGAGACTCCTGCGATGTTATAAGACACTTGTGTTCGAGTATTAAAGAAAAGGAAAAAAATAGAGAGAGAAAAATAGCGGGGAAACAATGTACCCCGTTGAGAAACGCGAATAATCATGAATATAATAATAAAACGAAAATAAAATATAAATAAATGTGATAGCTAGGCACTGTTAGTACGTTAGTCGTTTCAAATCTCTAATGAACGTTAGTTAAGCATATAAATATATATTAATATGTATTTATATGTAAATATATTATGTATACATATGGACTACCAGGGTGCGGTAAAAAAATCTTTTCAAAATGTTCTTTCAAGCTGGCTCAAAAGTTTCGTAAAACGTGGCGAAGCGCGCCAATTAAGATCTCGAAATATGTAAAGGTACCTCGTCGCACTTTTCGATTTTTCATGAGAATAAAATACGCGAAAAAATCGGAGCGGGTACGTCGACTCATTGTTCAACAAAAAGGTGAATATATTTTCCATCCAAATATCTTTTGAAAAACTTTTGAGACCGTTGGGAAAAATAAATTAGTTGAAATTTCGTTTTTTTTTTTGCCACACCCTAATGTATTACGTATTATTAAATACGAGAAAAAGGTAAATACGATACCAAAGTGTAAATAAATATGATTGTCAGAGGCAGCTCTTTTATCGTTGATACTTTAAGCTTATTAAATTATTCTTATTACCATTACGAACGAAAAATAATAACGCGAAATGTGTAAGGAGAAATAAAATAACGATCCGTTGACCGTCGATTCCGGGCGACGGAAGCAAAAAATATTTAAAGCGATGTTGTAACGTATGTGAAATAAATAAGATGCAAAATCTCCGCCTCGCAAGCGACTGACATCGACGAATTTCGCGGGCTCTTTTGGTTTATCAACATTTTATTGACAATCGGAGCATCGCAGCTCGCGTCTCGAACGAAATGAATCGCAGGAAGTTGACATTTTTTTTTCTCTCAACGATCGCACGATCTTCGCCGCTGCTGTTTCTCTTCAAAGTCCGCATTGTTAGGAAAAGTATCAAAATTGTACAAATATTTCATTTCCCTCGCGCATACTTCTTTCTTAATCGAGTACAAAAAAAAATCGTCAAAGTTCCATCGAACGACGGGGCTTAAAAAACTATCGCGGAAAACCGTATTTACACGCTCCTTTTCTTCTGACTTTCCGCCCTGCAGCATTTGTCCCAAAAATGCTCATCTTTGGTAGAATATGAACAAATAAAAAAGTCGAGTTAAAAAAATTTGAGAAATTTCAGGACATTTTGTTTTGATTTAGACGCCGAAGGCGGATGCGGTTGGTCATTTTTTCGCGTTGTTCTGCGACGCGGAATTGACGAGGCGCTTGCGAAGCGGCCTTCTCGGTGGAACGCTCGTCTCCGACTGTTTCGTCGTTGTTTTTCGCTGCCTTCGTCGTTTCAGTGGACTGTCGAGGCGCGAATCGCGCGTCGATTTTTCATCCTCCTGTTCGAAAATTCGCGCCTGCGTCTCGTCCCGAGAAGCCGCGTTCTTTTTCTCCCTCGAAGTCGCTTCCGTCGACGCCTCGACGTTTCTCGAACGAACGACGGAATTTCTCTTCCTAACGGGCCTGTTAACGACGCTCGGATCGGGCATCGACGATTCGTCGTTCTCCTTCTCCCGCTTCGGGACATCTTCTCCCTTGCGATCGTTCCTGCGATCTTCAACGATCGTTTCCGTCATTTTTTTATCTACGGTCTCTAAAAAAATAAAATGAATTTTTCCTTACGAAAAACATCGATTCACGATTATCTAACGCAATATCGTGTTGGATCACGCGATGGTCTGACGAACGAAATAATTATACGGTTTTTCGCTGCAATATTCGTTAATTCATATTCGTTACAAATGAACATTCATGTAAATTGTGTGTAAAAAATTATATACATGAATATTGGGGCGTGGAAAAACAAAAACCAAAAACAAAACAGAATTATAGCTATTGAATAAATATATATTTTTCAAAATTTATTAAAAATTGAAAATACGAATGTATTAATTATTAAAAAAAAATATATATATATATATGTAGTTTTTAATATTTATAATTCTCTTTTGTCGAACGTTCATAACGTACCGTTCGTGCCTTCCGCTGCGACGCCGTCGTTGCTGGCCGCGTCGAAGGTGAAATCACGAGCAATGGAAGCAGCCAATTTTTGCCCCTCCGAGAGTTCGTACGAGATCGTCGTCGAATTCAGCGTTGGTTGTTTAAACGTCAGTTTCGCCCGTTTTTTCGTCCGACTCGTATCTTCATCGGGACTCGGTGGGACGACGTCGTCGTCGTCGCTCGTTTCCTCGTCGGTCGTCGCGCGATAAACGTCGTTCGATCTCGAAACTCGATCAACGTCGTGGAAAGTCGCGTTTCTTGTCGTCAGTATCGACGTTTCGAGGGGAGACTCATCGTCGTTCACTCTGGAATTCAAACTTTTGCTTTTTTTTCCCACTTTCGAGGGACTCGCGTTATCATCGCCGATGGTCATTTTGTACGAGAGAAAATTCATGGGATGGTCGCTGGCGTAATGCTGCAAGGGGCACGACGTGCTCGAGTCGGAATCTTGAAAAGTCGCCTCGAACGCGTTCATCGAGTAACTCGCGAGATCGTCGTCCTCGTCGTCGTTTCTGCCCTTATCGTCGGGCTTTCCCGCGTCGCTGCTCCGTGGAACGTCATTGGCGCAGCCATCGACGTCTTTTTCCATCAAACATCTTCTCAAAGGAAGCCTCCTCTTTTCTTCGCGTTCCTTTATCGCGGCGATTAAATCGTCATAATTACGTCGATTATTTTCCACTGGAAAAACGAAACAACGAGAGGGCATTGGAAGACTCGTCGGATTGATTGTTTTTTTTAATTTTCTTTCTCTTTTTTTATTATATTAATACTCACGATACTTTTTCTGTTCCTCCTCGATGACATTTTGTTCGCAATTTCGCGTGATTTTCAATCTCTGGATAAAACGAAAGAATTTCGGGTGATTGTGTAAAAAAAAAGGTTCACGCGGAGGTAATATCAATAATCAATTGGGGGCGAATGAAAATATACTCACGTTCGCAGCTTGGGCGACTTTCAACATTTTTTTCTCCAAATTCTCGTCGTTCTCGCACTGCTTGAGCAGCTCCTCGATCGATCTTGGTTCTCTCCTGTCGCATTCGGCGTTGTACAGCGTGGAATAACGATGAAATCGCGCTTCCAAGGTTTTTCTATCACCCTGCGACGGTAAACCGAGATCCTTCATTTTCTTCCGCAACTCGCCGTCTTTCATCAGACTGAGGACCAATTTTGGCAGTGGTTTGCGTTTCGTCTCGATTCTGAAGGAGAAAATGGTTGTAAAAGGATTTCCAGATGAAATACGCAAGGAAAAAAGGTATATGAATGATCCGAAGTGCGGCTTTTCCGAAAAATGACACCGGATGTGTTTCGTTACCTTTCCGGTTCTTGCTTCATGGTCTCTCTCTTTAAACAATCATCGAGATGTTTGTTGATGTGAATTTCCGAAACTTCGACTCTGCATACGGGACAAGGCACTGTTTTTCCATTCCCAATGGAATCTGCTAATTTTTTCTTGCTCTTGGGTGTAAAAATTGTCGCCACTTTGAGGCTCGCGCTTGTGCTCGGACTCGAAATTATCCGTCTCTGCTCGACGGCAGCTGTGTCGTCTTTTTCGCTTTTCCCCGTATCGTCCGTGGAAATTTGTTGGACTCGAATCTCACCTTTGGGCGAAGGCTTTTTCACGCTCTGATGCGTTCTCGCCGGTCTTATCGGAGTCGATATTTTCGATTCCTCCGCGTCTTCCTCGTTGACGACGATCTCGGCTCCGATTATACACTCGGCCAATTTTTGTCTTATTCCGCCAAAGTAACGGACGAGCTCGTCCAAAATTCTGTTTGTGTGCAAATCCTTCTCAAACGTTTTCTCGAAGCATGCGGGACATTGAGTCTTGTAGTGCAAATATTTTCTGATGCACAGAGAGCAATCTGCGGAGGGACGAGGAGAAAGAAGGGATTTTTGTGTTTTTAGCGTCTAACCTAGTTTCGTACTTTTCAAAAAAAAAATTTGGATACAAAACAACGAAAACAACGTTGAATCTTACAATTGTGCGAGCAAGGCGTCATTACGGATGTATCCAAGTACTCGTAACATATGCCGCAAAGTAGCAATTCTTCGATTCTCTGTCGAGCGAAATTATCGTGAGGCAAAATAATCGAAATATTTTTTTATTTTCAATCAATCATTCAATGTAATAATATGACCGCACGTACATGTAAAGAATTATCGCGTACGCATGTACATATGTTGTATTTTACATACAAAGATGTCAGCAAAGCAAAAAAATGCACAGACGAAACGTAAAAAAATAGAAAGTAATTACCTGAAGCTGCGAATATTCCTGAGGCCATTTTATTTGTGCCAATTTTCCCATAGTTATCACAACTTTTTACGATTTATCCGAACTGCACGTAAAGAGGTTAGAATGTACGAGAAAACGTTTCACCAGTTGACTACCGCGTTGTGAGAATTACTGCGCTGATTCATTGGTAATGACGCGATTTGTAAATAGATCGAGGAGAACACTCGCGAGTTTGTAAAATAAAATAGTAGAATTTTCAACGGCGACAATGAACTTGGCACGATAATGAAAACGAAAAAAAGAAAACACAACAATAGATCGTTGATAAGATAATGACAGTGCATGGAATGCAGCGGTAGTGGGCGCCACTCTTCGGTCGATACTCGTGGCGTCCTCGAGCGTTGACATTGCATATGACAGAAACCAGTGCTGGTGATCAGTTTGCGAAGCGAATCAAGTGATCAAGGATGGAGAGTTTGAAAATTAAGAAGGCAGGAATCGAAATTATTATGTACGTAAGTTGTTGAACTGTTTTAACTATAATTGATTACTATGTTTCGTATTTACTGTATTTAGTGCGATAGTTTTGAAACGTGTCACATTTTTTTGCACGTCACAATTATAAGTATTTTCAAACCCAAGTAACAATTTCACCTACTACAGTATTCAGGGCTGAACCTCTCTTTTACAAAAATGAAAGTTTGTTGAGTGAAATCGTTAAAAATCGATATTCGTTACGTCTATGGAATGGAGGTATAGATTTGTCTCAATAAAGATAAGACAAAACAGGTGAAAGCTCGATAAAAGAGTAAGTTTTGTTGACGCTCTTGCGAGATCTCTCAATATGAAGACGAGAGGGCGATGAGTGTATTATAGCGGTTGAGATTAATAACTGGTCCGTAACCCATTAATAAAAATGTGCAAATCTTTCGAACGAAAGCTACATTACAAATATATCATTTGATGCTATATTACCGTATTCATACCAAATGTATACATAAAACAAATCTAGTCGGTATCTTACCGACTGATTCACACCGAAATAACATCGTGAAAGTGATGAAAACTTCCGACACATCTCCATAGACGTCAGCACTTGTACCACGCGGGTAATTTTGCAAAGGAAAAACGAATTCATACCGGATCCCAATCAGGGGATCTAATAACGCAGTCTCTATAATTTTGATGACGCATAAAACCATTAAATACACTATTTAGTTGTATAAATGAATTCATCCAGCGTCTCATGTAACGATAAATATGAATTATTAAACCCTCATATTGGTGACACTAAGAAGACTCCGCTGGAGCTTTTTTGTGTCTGAAAAACATTCCATTTACATTTATCGAGGCGCAAAATTGTGCCGGGGTGGATTTTCAACTCAGAAAGACCTGTACATATTTTTTCGCAAGTGTCACTGAAGAGAGTCAGGCGAATCTCATACGAGATAGTAGCTCGCGGATATTCTTCGCGAAACTCTCAGCTTCCGCATAAATGCGGAAAAGTGCATTCGCAAAATATACGACGGGATAACCCGAGGATATGGAAGAGCAGAAGCAACATCCCCGAGCAATAGTAACGTAATAGCGCGGCGGGGGGTCTAGCGGGCCGCAGGGAGGAGGGAGAAGAGATACAGGAAGGTAGGAAGATGATGGTACAGAGGAGCATGCAGAGAGGAGTCATGGCTCCCGAGATAAATAACCAGGCAGTAATTGCGTGCGGAGCGATACCATATTTCATACGCGGTATAAGCCATAACTTAGGAGGCAATTACCGTGAGTACGTAATTTATCATAGCGCGCCAGCGGAAACCGTGACGGCCGCCCCGGTGTGGTAAGGGTGGCGCGGGCGCGCACACGCGGTACGTTGCGGCTTGCTTCTTCCCTTCGCTCTTCCGGAGCTTGGAGTGGGCGATAGAAGTGGAGATCTCTCTCTCAGACACTCCAGCGAAAATTTGTTTCCGCGAGTAACGCGAATTAGCACGTATGCTCTCTCGCCTGTCGTTATTTCATCCACGGTATAATGTAAAACACCCATAAATATCGGTATTTCACGTGGATTTCTCGCGTCAGCCTTCGGACGGGTTTTTACAGCAAATGCTTCGGAGACAACGCAGGGATTGCAAGAAGTCAGCGGGCTCAGCGAAGTTTCCGCTGCTATATTTCGATAATTGAACGCGTCAATTAAATTTACCCGACATTTTGCCATTTTTCAAAATATGCTCAGCTCACGACGTTGCTTGAGAACGAACCTCCATATCCGGGTGGTTGTTCGGTAACACAATGCGCTCGTGAAAACTTGTACGAATCATGAACATTTGCGATAAACGCTTTTGATGAAATATTGAGATGCAAAAACACGAAACGCGTCAGCCTTCGGACGAGTTTTTACAGCAAATGCTTCGGAGACAACGCAGGGATTGCAAGAAGTCAGGGGGCTCAGCGAAGTTTCCGCTGCTATATTTCGATAATTGAACGCGTCAATTAAATTTACCCGACATTTTGCCATTTTTCAAAATATGCTCAGCTCACGACGTTGCTTGAGAACGAACCTCCATATCCGGGTGGTTGTTCGGTAACACAATTCGCTCGTGAAAACTTGTACGAATCATGAACATTTGCGATAAACGCTTTTGATGAAACATTGAGATGCAAAAACACGAAACGCGTCAGCCTTCGGACGGGTTTTTACAGCAAATGCTTCGGAGACAACGCAGGGATTGCAAGAAGTCAGCGGGCTCAGCAAAGTTTCCGCTGCTATACTTCGATAATTGAACGCGTCAATTAAATTTACCCGAAATTTTGCCATTTTTCAAAATATGCTCAGCTCACGACGTTGCTTGAGAACGAACCTCCATATCCGGGTGGTTGTTCGGTAACACAATTCGCTCGTGAAAACTTGTACGAATCATGAACATTTGCGATAAACGCTTTTGATGAAACATTGAGATGCAAAAACACGAAACGCGTCAGCCTTCGGACGGGTTTTTACAGCAAATGCTTCGGAGACAACGCAGGGATTGCAAGAAGTCAGCGGGCTCAGCAAAGTTTCCGCTGCTATACTTCGATAATTGAACGCGTCAATTAAATTTACCCGAAATTTTGCCATTTTTCAAAATATGCTCAGCTCACGACGTTGCTTGAGAACGAACCTCCATATCCGGGTGGTTGTTCGGTAACACAATTCGCTCGTGAAAACTTGTACGAATCATGAACATTTGCGATAAACGCTTTTGATGAAACATTGAGATGCAAAAACACGAAACGCGTCAGCCTTCGGACGGGTTTTTACAGCAAATGCTTCGGAGACAACGCAGGGATTGCAAGAAGTCAGCGGGCTCAGCAAAGTTTCCGCTGCTATACTTCGATAATTGAACGCGTCAATTAAATTTACCCGAAATTTTGCCATTTTTCAAAATATGCTCAGCTCACGACGTTGCTTGAGAACGAACCTCCATATCCGGGTGGTTGTTCGGTAACACAATTCGCTCGTGAAAACTTGTACGAATCATGAACATTTGCGATAAACGCTTTTGATGAAATATTGAGACGCAAAAACACGAAACGCGTCAGCCTTCGGACGGGTTTTTACAGCAAATGCTTCGGAGATAACGCAGGGATTGCAAGAAGTCAGCGGGCTCAGCGAAGTTTCCGCTGCTATACTTCGATAATGGAACGCGTCAATTAAATTTACCCGACATTTTGCCATTTTTCAAAATATGCTCAGCTCACGACGTTGCTTAAGAACGATCCTCCATATCCGGGTGGTTGTTCGGTAACACAATTTTCTCGTGAAAACTTGTACGAATCATGAACATTTGCGATAAACGCTTTTGATGAAATATTGAGATGCAAAAACACGAAACGCGTCAGCCTTCGGATGGGTTTTTACAGCAAATGCTTCGGAGATAGCGCAGGGATTGCAAGAAGTTAGCGGGCTCAGCGAAGTTTCCGCTGCTATACTTCGATAATTGAACGCGTCAATTAAATTTACCCGACATTTTGCCATTTTTCAAAATATGCTCAGCTCACGACGTTGCTTGAGAACGAACCTCCATATCCGGGTGGTTGTTCGGTAACACAATTCGCTCGTGAAAACTTGTACGAATCATGAACATTTGCGATAAACGCTTTTGATGAAATATTGAGACGCAAAAACACGAAACGCGTCAGCCTTCGGACGGGTTTTTACAGCAAATGCTTCGGAGATAACGCAGGGATTGCAAGAAGTCAGCGGGCTCAGCGAAGTTTCCGCTGCTATACTTCGATAATGGAACGCGTCAATTAAATTTACCCGACATTTTGCCATTTTTCAAAATATGCTCAGCTCACGACGTTGCTTAAGAACGATCCTCCATATCCGGGTGGTTGTTCGGTAACACAATTTTCTCGTGAAAACTTGTACGAATCATGAACATTTGCGATAAACGCTTTTGATGAAATATTGAGATGCAAAAACACGAAACGCGTCAGCCTTCGGATGGGTTTTTACAGCAAATGCTTCGGAGATAGCGCAGGGATTGCAAGAAGTTAGCGGGCTCAGCGAAGTTTCCGCTGCTATACTTCGATAATTGAACGCGTCAATTAAATTTACCCGACATTTTGCCATTTTTCAAAATATGCTCAGCTCACGACGTTGCTTGAGAACGAACCTCCATATCCGGGTGGTTGTTCGGTAACACAATTCGCTCGTGAAAACTTGTACGAATCATGAACATTTGCGATAAACGCTTTTGATGAAATATTGAGACGCAAAAACACGAAACGCGTCAGCCTTCGGACGGGTTTTTACAGCAAATGCTTCGGAGATAACGCAGGGATTGCAAGAAGTCAGCGGGCTCAGCGAAGTTTCCGCTGCTATACTTCGATAATGGAACGCGTCAATTAAATTTACCCGACATTTTGCCATTTTTCAAAATATGCTCAGCTCACGACGTTGCTTAAGAACGATCCTCCATATCCGGGTGGTTGTTCGGTAACACAATTTTCTCGTGAAAACTTGTACGAATCATGAACATTTGCGATAAACGCTTTTGATGAAATATTGAGATGCAAAAACACGAAACGCGTCAGCCTTCGGATGGGTTTTTACAGCAAATGCTTCGGAGATAGCGCAGGGATTGCAAGAAGTTAGCGGGCTCAGCGAAGTTTCCGCTGCTATACTTCGATAATTGAACGCGTCAATTAAATTTACCCGACATTTTGCCATTTTTCAAAATATGCTCAGCTCACGACGTTGCTTGAGAACGAACCTCCATATCCGGGTGGTTGTTCGGTAACACAATTCGCTCGTGAAAACTTGTACGAATCATGAACATTTGCGATAAACGCTTTTGATGAAATATTGAGACGCAAAAACACGAAACGCGTCAGCCTTCGGACGGGTTTTTACAGCAAATGCTTCGGAGATAACGCAGGGATTGCAAGAAGTCAGCGGGCTCAGCGAAGTTTCCGCTGCTATACTTCGATAATGGAACGCGTCAATTAAATTTACCCGACATTTTGCCATTTTTCAAAATATGCTCAGCTCACGACGTTGCTTAAGAACGATCCTCCATATCCGGGTGGTTGTTCGGTAACACAATTTTCTCGTGAAAACTTGTACGAATCATGAACATTTGCGATAAACGCTTTTGATGAAATATTGAGATGCAAAAACACGAAACGCGTCAGCCTTCGGACGAGTTTTTACAGCAAATGCTTCGGAGATAGCGCAGGGATTGCAAGAAGTCAGCGGGCTCGGCGAAGTTTCCGCTGCTATACTTCGATAATTGAACGCGTCAATTAAATTTACCCGAAATTTTGCCATTTTTCAAAATATGCTCAGCTCACGACGTTGCTTGAGAACGAACCTCCATATCCGGGTGGTTGTTCGGTAACACAATTCGCTCGTGAAAACTTGTACGAATCATGAACATTTGCGATAAACGCTTTTGATGAAACATTGAGATGCAAAAACACGAAACGCGTCAGCCTTCGGACGGGTTTTTACAGCAAATGCTTCGGAGACAACGCAGGGATTGCAAGAAGTCAGCGGGCTCAGCAAAGTTTCCGCTGCTATACTTCGATAATTGAACGCGTCAATTAAATTTACAGGACATTTTGCCATTTTTCAAAATATGCTCAGCTCACGACGTTGCTTGAGAACGAACCTCCATATCCGGGTGGTTGTTCGGTAACACAATTCGCTCGTGAAAACTTGTACGAATCATGAACATTTGCGATAAACGCTTTTGATGAAATATTGAGATGCAAAAACACGAAACGTTCGGACATAAGCGTATTAAAAACATGTGTATAGTATTCAAAAACTTTAAGAGCTTTCTCAGACCGCGAGAAGACGAATCAAATATCCTCGAAGCCGCGCTGGAGTCCCACAGCGATTTAATAACATCGGGAGCAGATGTGTGTATACCGGAAGTAATAACTGGTCCAGCAATAATAGTATCCACGTTAGCGAAGGCAGAGAACGTCTGTATATAATAAGAGCGTTACAGAGGGTTTCGTAGGTCGGCCGAGACTGGACAATGGACTTCACAAGGGTTGCGACACGACGTAGCGTGTACCAGAACGCTGTTATATCGTTTCTATAGTTCCGCGGTGTGGAGGAGAAGAGCAAACTCGAGGGTGCTTAGAGTTTATACACATCTGTATACGTAGTTTCGGCAGAATTCAGCGGAACTGCAGGACAGCACGGCGGAGGTTATTCCCGGTACAAAACGCGTTTAGAAGCAGAGTCTCTGCGGATGCTGGAGGCCACTAATGTCGGCCGCAAGCTCTAAGCACTGTGAATCCGTGCGGCCGCGAATATCACAACCCTCTCTTACGTACGCCCTCTCTCTTTCTCTCCCTCCGTGCTGTTCATATACACCCTCATCCGGTCCAGCGATGGACCATTAACATACATGTATGGTCTGCTGGCAATAATGTTAACAGTGGCCGCGTGTTAGCCAACAACGAGAGTAAGATATGTAGGGGATGTTTCAGCGGAGGGTAGTTGAGGGTGTCGGTAGATAGTGGTAGTAGCGCTGGTGTATAGGCTCCGGCGAGTCAGCGTGCACACCGGATTAATTACAAAGCTCCGCAAAAGCCGGCAGCAAGGAGACCGCAGGAACCTCGCCGCATACGACAATACACTGCGTCCGCAGCTAATATTACTACACACCAGACTGAGGGTTGTTACCGGTCGCCAGGGTAGCACGTAATGCGCCTTGAATTATGTTCATGGACCAAAATGCTTCTCCCAACTATACACACCGCACGGTCTTTCTCCCGTTGCTCTACCTCGTGGCGTTCATTACACGCTCGTAGGTCTTTGCTTGCCGTTATATCATTGCATTCATACCCATTGTTGAATAGTACTTGCGCGGTAAATCCAAGTCATCCGGAGGTTGCTTTTCGCCGT
Organism: Heteropelma amictum; assembly: GCA_959613375.1. NCBI lineage: Eukaryota > Metazoa > Arthropoda > Insecta > Hymenoptera > Ichneumonidae > Heteropelma > Heteropelma amictum. The sequence continues at coordinate 3,541,845 of OY390727.1, forward strand.
TGAACCTCGCTGTGCGAAGCAGTTCGATTTCGAGAGTCGGATCCTCCGGCCAAGATTTGTTCTTCCTCGACGCAATTTCTTCGTCTTTTCCTTTAGTCGGTAAAGATCGAAGACTCGCGCGAAGACTTGCGCTCTTCGCAATATCCAATTGCGCGTTTCGTAGAGACGAAACGATGCGTAAATAAATTTAATCGCGAATGCCGAGTGATGGATGAAGTTGACGTGCTAATTGAGGAAGCCTGTCGCGCCTCCGTGCCAGCGGAATGAAGATGCGCTGTCTCGAGGTCGTTGAAACGATTCCTCTTAATCTTGCTCATCGCCTCTTGCTCGTGTCTCCTCTGTAGACGAGCAGAGGAGAACAACGACAGGGAGAGAGGAAGAGACAGGGCGTCAATAGGATGAGTCTGACGAGTCCAGACGAATCTTCAACGAGAGCAGACAGGCGTATACCGCAGAGGGGAAACGTCAGGGATCTCGCCGTCGAAGAAGCGCACGCGGGGCACGGAAAACGAAAGCTACACGGTTTGTCTCTCGTGTGCGCCAAAGCTGCTCCTGGCTGTCGTATCTCGTCGGCATCATCGTATAACGAAGTGAGCCTAATGCTCCTCAGCTTCGCCGCAAGGGTGTATTTTTAAACCACTCTTGCGAACCATACAGTTTCATATTGTATTTTATAAAAGACATCACCGAGAGCACTCGGGACCCGGGGAAGACGCCGGGATACACACTCTCGTAGGCGCACCTTCCTCCCTTTTCGCCACCCGGTTGTCGTCATTGCACGTCCTGGAGAACGCATATCCTTTTACCACAACTCGCTAGAGGCGTCGATATTCCGTTTTATATTCCTTCGTGACAGGATCTCCGGAAGCTTCTTCCATTTTAGACGTTTTGTTCTCGCGCCCCTCTTCAGCATCGACCTCGTGCCATTTTACAGCGTCTTACATATCCAGTGTCTATATGCGTCTCCAGACTCGAGAGTGATACTCTTCGAGCCCGGATCCTCACCGTTGCTTCCCTCTGCTCGCTCAGGCCCGTTGTGCTGGTAAAGTAATGCGAGCCGCCAAAGTGCCTCCACGAGGCCCACGAGGCTCGCAGTAGCTGCTGCGGGTTATCAAGCTTTTTCAATGTCACGTATAACTTTCCGCGAGAGGCAATGGAAGTCTTCGTCGAACGCGAGCTTTCTTCGGCATCGCCAGGGTATCCCATGCTTTCCCAGCAGAGTATGATCGTGCATTTCAGCTTCCAAAGGGACCTTCGACAAGTTCCATCGGAACGTATCATTTTTAACGCCTTATCACCGGTTACCGTCAATCGCGAAAATGCGGAAGATATATTGAACGTTAGAAACAAGACGAGAGCTTTTCGCACTCCGCCTCACGGCTCTTCCATCCTCGCTGTTGCGTTCATTCGATTTTCGCTCAGCCCGAAAAACGCTCGGATCTCAAAGATTCCACGTGACGGCGATTCAACGTTTGATGCTATTTTATTCGCTCTCTTTTCCCATCATCTCGGCTGCTGGGACTCGTAGATGGCAAAACAGACGGTATACATCAACGACGACGAATTGCATCGAAACTTAATTAGGTTGAGCTGGGAAAATGCGATTGAGAGTGAAGGCTCTGCGAGGTTGGGTCGTTGAGAAAGAAGGTTGGATTTTCACGGTAAAACGCCCAGGGTGTGAGCTCTCCCTACGGATGTGTCGTATATAGATTTTCTTCCTTCTGGCTGGGAACGAGCTGCTGCTACGCGCTGACACCGCTGATGGCATGTTAGCGGTGATGGCGGTTCTTCGAGACTGAGAGCCGCGGAGTTTACGATGGAGAAAAAAAATTAGAGAATTTTGATCAAAGGATCTCGTTTTCTTCCTCGACGGCTGTCATTCCCAGGTACAGCGTCATTACGCGAAAGAGGAGTGGTGGCTGGTCTCCTTCTTCAAGTACGTACACATACATATTATGTATATACATATATATATATATTTGCAAGGCCAATAGCAGCACATACACCCAACGTGCGATAGAGCAGCGCTTCTCCTGCTTCCGAACGTTGAAGCTCGAGCTTTATCCTCCCCCGTTTATACTCCATACACTGCTACAACCTCCTTCGATCTTGGTATATAGAAAACAAGCTCTCCTCTCGCTCAGCACTTGGAACGAGTGTTCCGCTCACTGCGACGTGACAGCTTAGTTAGCCATAACTCCAATTTCCTTTGCACATAATACGGATGACAGAGCTCGAAGGTGAGAGATAAAGAGAGGCGGAGAAGAAGCTGCGAAAGTTGCCAAGTTTCGAACGGAGCTCGCGGGTAGAGGACGAAGATTATTGAAGCCTTTTAACGTCACATCGAAAAATCTGTTTTTCTATAAATTCATCAGCAGGACGAGCTCGAAAACCGATAAAATCAAAAACTTGCGGAATATTCAAAAATAGAGAGGTTTTCAGAAAAACTCTGTGGCAAAAAATGGCGGTATGCTTGATGAGAGATTTTTCTGAATATAAACAGTGGTTCTTTTGGGAATTATGCGACGTTCTTAAGGGCCTAAACGGGCTCGTCGAATTTTATGCAATTCCTGAGAAAACACTTTTGACGAGGCGACTACCTTAAGACGCCAGTTTGTAATTGATAACGCGGTGAATTCAACAGCGCGTGATAAAATTCGATACTCCGAAACGTCATTTCTTGCTTCTGCAGGATTTGCCTCTGTGACACCGTGTTGGTACACGGGTGTGAACCGTGGCACGTTTTGCAAATCAATTTGTGAGCGTTCTCCCTTTTTCCATGTCTATTTTTCCGCCTCCTCTCTCGCTCTCTCTCTCTCTCTCTATTCCCTCTGTACGGAAAAGTTCCATCGGCTCAATCTCTACTGGCTGTCATCACGAAAACACGATACGTCACTCTCTTCGCTTTCGCGCTGTGCATGTACCCACAGTGCGAGCGCGGGGTGAAGCCAGCAGCGCACAGGATCCTTCCGGGCATTCACACGGCCGCGATATACGCGATACGTGTGTGTACACAGTCGCTCCGACGGAATTGAAAAATCTCGATGACGATATAAAAAAAGAAAAAAAATAGGGGCGAGAGGTTCGCGGCGAGGTAGAAACTTTGACGAGAATGGAACTCGAGAATCGTGATTCGAACGCTTGTTTTCGACGTCCCTTATGTACACACGCAATCCGCCATGTTTGTTAAAACGATGAGGGACGCAGCAGAGCCTGCCGATCCTCTCGCAGTAACTTTGAGCGAAAAGTGCCATTGTACTTTTTCATGTACGGCGAAAAAAAAAAAAAGAAATGGTGATGGAAGGGACGTTTTACGATCGAGGGTGAAACTCTCGCCCTGCGAGATTGTACAAACAGATAACGCGTGTTAAACACGCACAGACGAATACGCGCCGGTTTAAAGTCAAAGGGAGAAGGGATAAGCAGGATCAATGAAATTGTTTGTATCTCTAAATATTGGTCCATACAGCATCCCTGTATCGCCAATCTCTCTCGCACTCGTCGCGCACGAGGGATACCGTCAAAGTATCGGAAAATCCCTATTGAACTGGCTCTTCGGCATGGTCTTTATACGCGAGAGGGTGTCGGCAAATCCATCCACGTTCGGGGCAATAACGTGAAAGGTATATATCAGAGCTTTTGAGCGCTTTTCATCGTTGCCTCCTTGACAGGCTAAGTCGCGTTCGATGAGCGCGCAAATTGGCTCCGAGATCCCCGAAGGCTTCCGGAACATCAATGCGCTTCTTCTCTCATCCGCAGTACCTTTATTTTATTTCTTCATCCTTCACTGACATTTACAATGGAATGTTTCTCGCAATATGGTCCTCTGTTTCTCGAGGATTCCCTCTAACGGGAGGAAATCTGTCAAGCGAGCGAAGAAAGCTCAGCCAATTACGCAACAAACGGTGGCGAAATTTCGAAGCTATAGACGCGGAAAGGAGCACGTTGTTCGGATATTTCTCCATTTTCCTATCGAGTTATCGATCTCTCCGCATATATCCCGATGGAGAGTGGAGAAAGGGATGGACCAGGAGATGGGAAAATCATAAAGGAATACATTGGAACATAATGCAATGTGCCCCTCGGAATCAATATGCAGTTATGTCTGATACGGAATATTATCGTGTCGTTTGGCCTTCCTGGATGCCCCATTCACCTCCAACCGCGTAGTTGAACGCGCCAGGGCGATCCCCAGACAGAAAGCTCGATGAGTTGCGCTGATGGCATTGCCATCGTAAATGTGTTCCAAGCCCATAAAGGCCAGCGATAAATAGTCTAATCGTCATACGGATAAATTCACGTATGGACCGAAAACGTATATAACGGAAGTACAGAGATGCTGGCGATGCTGGCGCGTCGTTTTTCCATAATTGGGACTTACATCCGTACTAATCTTACAAAAATTATTCACGGCTGAGTCGTAAAATAAATATTGACGAAATTTGGGCAGAGATATAGCTCGAATCTCAAGGAAGAACAGGATGCTGCGTTCTGAAAATGTTATTCGATATTTACATGTTTTATTTTCTATTTATTTATTTATTTTCTGTTTTTCCGCCGTTATGTTTCATATTTTTTTTTATAACCGATCATTCATTCGCCCTGTAAAATTCGAATCTTCTGTAAAAATCTCCAGCTGCTACACATATCCTTCGAAGGTGGTATAAACTCTAAAAAAAATTTAAGTATCAGTATTTATAATTATTTTCTTTTTTTTAATTCGCTGTACGAACGAAAGAGGGATCAGGCTAAAAAGTGCCAATTCCGAGGTAAGGAACGTTGTGGGCAACAGACCGGTCATCAAACTGTGGAAAATTGCAAAGTACACGTTAATCATTGAATCGCGAGTGAAAGATCGCCGAACTTGGATAAAACGAAGGTGTACTGTATTTCCCATCCCCTTGGCCTCGGTTTCGCATCGCGCAAAAGGGGCTAAACATTTTTTTATAAATATGCTCTTATGTGGCAACGGGGTGGCGTGCGGGTAGGATGAAAAAGCAATTATAATTTTACATCGAGGGTGGGTACGGTTGAACCTGCGTTAGGGAGGACGTAATATGTTGGTGATATATTATATACGTTTTCATCAACATTTACATACATACTATGTACGTTTTGCGTAAATGTATATATGTACAGCGAGTACTTTGAGTGGCTCCAGGCAGAGGGATGTTAAATTATGGATATGGGAAATGTTGACAGTGCCCAGGGCGGCCGGGCAAGCGCGTACTTTTTTCGCGTTTTTTTTTAAATTTTTCCATGTATAAATATAACATACGACGTATAGAGATATACAAAGGCTCTCTGTCGGATAAATTAAAACGTATTCGCGTGCCAAAGGCTCGAGTGAGACGCGCATCTCGGCTCTGTTTGTTTCACTCCTCATTTTCCCCTCGCTCTCATTTGCCCCCACTATCGTCGCTCCTTCTTGTATAATTAAAATGCAAATTAAAAAGCATTTCCAGACGGATCCAATTATTTATGCACAGAGCGTTTTATTTCATTGTCGGCCACGTCGTGCGGTTATTTTTTTTCGTCGTTTTTCTTTTTCGTTCTAAAATACAACACCAGTGAGTCGGTGCGCCACGGCACAAGTGCGGCAATTGCGCGCTAGTGGTCGACGCTGGCGCGGTCAGTATGTGCTGACCGCATAACGCGGTTCCGGACAGCAAAGAGGTGCAATCCTCAAAGGGGACGCTATGGGGTGAAATTTTCTAGGTTTTCTTTTATTTTCATGCATACGGCGGTAATATCGCGGCGTTGAGGGGAGTCTCGTCCCGTGTCAGAGGGAAACTTTCGTGCACTTTTTTCTGTTTGAAAAAACAAGAATTTAAAAATGTAATTCGCGTAAATTATATGCTTATATCTTATACTCATAATTCTCGCAGCTACTCGCAATTTCATCTCGTTCTGCGCGTACCTACGTGGACAAAAAATGACGAGAGAATGCGAGACGCGCTCTTGACGCCGAGGTCCATGTATGCTCGCCGAATTTTTTCAAAATCATGTATCCCCTGAGGTTTTTTCAACAATTTTTCCTACTCTCCTGTACATCGGCCTTCGTATGAAACGTAATCCGGATGTGTGCACCCGAATGGTTACTAAAAATTGAATTGAAAAATTAAATTAAATTGTTATCATCCAGTTTTGGGACACCCTGTATGCAAAACGGCGTATATGCCGTATAACACGAGATTGGTCTAGCCCCTAGCCCGAAGGGACCACGTGCGACGAAATAAAAATTGCCGCTCCGAAGCAAAGCTCGAATGATTCGCATCTCTCGCGTTGTCGTACAAAACGGATGCTGCGCTAGCTCTCGCTCTTGCATGCTTTATGCATTTTGCGTGCATATGGAATACAAAACAAAAGGCTCCGGGGCCTTGGGACAAAGCGACCGAATTTCTCGTATATCGCGAACAAACAACCAAGTAAAATATATCGAGACAGAGGGATGAGAGATATGGACCAGGACGAGGTGAAAATGTAATTAGTACGTGATCACATGCAGCTGCATCAGCACACGCGAGGTTTTCCTTTCGCTTTTATACTATATACACTTATATTGGGGTGTCTGCTGTTTCCCAAGTTTGGCTTTGTCCAATTGGGTATCTTCGAAACTTTCAAAAAAAAATAAATAAATAAACGAAATTTTCACCTTGCCTAATAATTGCAATTTCACAATCTCGTCCTTAAACTCTTCGTTTTACGTTTTACGTTTCGACCACGACCCCCTCTGATGGACACCAGTGACAATAATATTTAAAAAAACAAAAAATAAAACATATTTGCCTGTAATATAAAAATGTGTCAATCCAAAAGGATCACGGTCAAATGGACAGTATGAAAAATGTAATTAATATGGTCAGGGAAAAAAAAAACAAAACGAGTGCAACAATCGCGTGTTGATTGAAGGGGAAAAGTAACGCCATTTAGCATTGTTTTTTTGACTGTAAACTGATGATTTGGAGCATACCCAAGTTGAAAAAGGCGACTTGGGAAATAACGGTCACCCTAAAATGTATGTGTATATATGTGCTCTGCGAGAGAAAAAGAGTAAAAGGGGAGAAGAGAGAAAGACAGAGGGAATCACGCTGGAGGCACTCGTACATCGCGAGAGAACACATGTTCTCTTTACCAAAACTCACCGACACACAGTCGACAGGTCAATTTGCGTGGCGATATATACTGCATATGCTATACACTGTATAACAAATATTTATACCGAAAACCGAGGCAGAGAGATAAAGGGAGAAAATGGAAATTTTACTGAATCGTGATACCGGACACGCGAGTAACAAAATCCTGGGATAAATCCTAGCGAAGCTAACACTTGTGGAACGATTTGTCATGCAATGGAGCTGTCAAAATACCGCGATTTCAATTGAAACACAGAGACTCTCCCGTGCAATTTCGTTAATCGATAAACACACATCCGAATCCTCAAAGTGTCAATATCGATAATTCATTCGTAACACTCGTGAGAAAGAAAAATTTTGACGACCCTTTTATTAAAATCAAAAGATCGAAATTAAAGAGATTCATCTCGTTGACGATTTTTTTTTATTGCTGAGAAGAAGAGCATCAACGAGATGGATAGATTTTTTTAATTATTCACGATGATAAATTGATCTATTGTCCATGAATAACGTTGAAAGATTTATCCTCACGTCGTCGCGAATTTCCAGTTTTCCATTTAATCGTGCACTCTTGTTTATAAATCTTTCAGCTCGTTTTAATTGGACATAAAACACAAGGCGGATGTATCATGCGCATCGGATGGGTTGTAATTGCAAATAATGTTGAGAGGTTTCACGCTGAATCATTAAAATGTGAACTTCGTCAGTAATGTCAGTCGTCCATGTGCGCTTTCCACGCTACACGCTATTCCGTCTGTTTCGAAAGCGCGTTAACGCGAAACTTTATTGCAGAAATACACGTGTGCATTATTGGGAAATTGCGTTGAACACACATGGGTATATTATGTGCACGTGAAACGCATGTACGTTAATTAATTCCGTCGAATTTGCTCGCTGAATCAAAACTAGTGTGATGCACACGCCATTGACAAAATACACGCGAGGCATGAGTGCGCATGTCATTAGTGTCTATAAAAGTGCCATCACTTTTCAGTGGATGTCAATATGTGCAAATGTATGAGAAATTTCTAGTAAATTATCTCTATGACACTTTCGAGCAGGGTTGTGAAAGTGATCAATCATTTTGTTGCGAATATTAATCGCAAAAAACGTTGAAATCGAAAGTTTTTATCACGGGTTGCTGAAAGATGTATAATGAAATAATAAATGTTACTACAGTAATCGTCGAATGAAAAAGATTACTTAAAATAACGATTAGATATATAATTAGCCATTACAATTTCAAATTACGTTCCAAATGGACGAATGAAAATCATTACAGATTATCTTCCAGATTATCGAAGTAAATATCAATTTAAATTTCCCGACTGTTTTGTATATATTCGTAAACAGTGGTTAAGAATTCCTCACTGAAAATTGTTCAAGTAATAAGAAATTCAACTGAAATTCGATACGAAATGTAAAAAATGGCTCAAAACTTACCTTCGAATGACTGAAAATTCAAGCAACTGTGGAAGATTAATGGAGAAATATAAAATCATTGAAAATTCGAAAGTTTTTATTAGCGATAAATTCGAGGTTCGAGAAATTCGCAAAGGCGTCAAATTAAAAGTAAAAAAATGTTACTCCAATATCGGGTTTTTCGATATTCACGAGGTATCAGAATTTTTGAATGGAGAAATTCTTTTTTTTCTGTTTAATTCTCGTAAAATAACTCCTACACAACATTTGGCATTCCCTCATGCATATACATACACACATACACATGTAAATATGCAATGTAATTGCCCCAGGGCAATTCTTGCATAGCAACGTTTTGCCTCTATGGTAATTGAAGTTATGTACGAGCAAACGTGAATTATTCCAAGCGGTGAAAGATCGGTACATGTACAATGTATACAGGGTGTCTCACGACCACAGTTAATAATTTAACGCTACATTCAGGATGGAATTTCAAGTCGAAATGTCGTTTAGCATTTTTTTTTTACGACGAATACCTAATGAGTTATTAATTGTCAAAGTTTGAGCCAATCAAAAGCGCGATCTCCCCGCCACGCGAGCGCACGCTGATTGGTCCAACTATATCAATTAATAACTCGACGAGGATTCGCCGGATCAAAAAGCGCTCAAAAACTTTTCGACTTGGAATTTCATCGTCAATGTAGCATTGAATCGTTAGCGTCAAATTTTGGGACACTCTGTATGTACGTGTATATGTACGTAGTATAATAATAACACAGGAAATATCGCTCAATAAAAAATGGTTCTTAATAATATCAAGAGGCAAAAGCGAGGGTGTATACGTTGCCAAGCAGTTTATTGAATATCGCAACAACTAAAAGCTCCTCGTTCTCCGCGAAGTAAATGATTTTTAATTCAATTATGAAGCGTGTGTGTGCTCTCTGGAAAAATCCATAGGTGGAAGCCACTATCGGACCAGACGATGAAAAATTGGAAAATTATTACCCTCACGGTTTTCATGGCGGTATCGTCGCTTGTAATAAACTTTGTTATCATCCCTTTGAGGCTTTGATCTGCGAGGAGAAAAAAAATAAAAACGACGTTGGTAAAATATTGCCGATATTTTTTGCTCTCGACGTTTTTCAATAATTAATTGATCCTTGAATGCCTTTCAATTGCTACTGTACGAATACATTTTCCTGAAAATTCATACGTGTATATTCTGTAAAATTCCACTCGAAAATGTTCCGAGCGTACCGTTTGTTTAATTGAATCTACATTTTTTTTCTGAATAGAGAACGCGGCATCCACCATTGAAAATGAATTCTCGGTTTCCGTAAATATCCTTCGTTGCACAACAGTCTATCTCTGTGAAAAAAAGTAATTAAAAACATACCTTTTGATCAATCAATTAATTATAATGAAATATCGTACACGGCAATTTCATTAATTTTTCAAACAAGCGAAGAAAAACATGTATCGATTTATTGTAAATAATAAAAATTACACTCGCGTTTCGAATAAATACCGTAATTATTCTCGCGATGTATGTTTTTGTTTCACGGCAGATTTTCCGGTTATTATTTAGAGTCAGGGCTCCGCTCCGAAATTCAAAGGGTGAAGAAGTCTCAAACCGATTTCTGGGCGGCACCTCGATGCCGTAATCACCGATTTTCCAGCCTCTTCCCATCCGCAATGTGGACCGAAGAGATTGTTCGGTCAAACAATTACTGCAACGCGAGTCATTTGCATGTATATAAATACAATCGTGCACATAAATTTTACCCCATTCGGGGATGTATGATAAAATTTTATTTAATGTCACGGGTCCAATAAATTAACCCCGACAGCATTGCGGAAGTGGATGAACAGTCGCGAAACGTCACAGAGTAGGTGAGAGAAGGAGATTCAACTGCGAGGGAGATAGAAAGAGAAAGAGAGAGAGTAAAGTGTGTGGCCCTGATGGATAGTTAATGAGGCGCGATGAGAGCCACCCTCCGATCCTACGGTCCACCCCCGTGTGCTCTCTCTCTCTCTCGCTCTCTTTCTCGCTCTCCGAAACACATACCCACATACACATGTACCCTTTGTCATATCTCACCGCAGGACTCCATTAGTGGCCGCCTAATTGGCCTCGCGGATAATTAAGTGGCCCACCATCTACCTCGTCATACATATATATACGTGGCTGCTTCATTTCGAACGTATATACGCGTATTTCAGCGTATAAATACACATATAAGTATATATATACGTGTGGGTGTGTGTTTATTCATGTATACACATGTGCACGCTTATATTTCTATATATATATGTAAATGAATAATTATGCTGTATAAAATGCAGAGTCGTGCGTAATTCGTCTACATTTTACGGTCCCGCGAGCCCGTATGCATTCGCGAATAGCGAAACATCACAGAGGATGTACCGAAAAAGAAGCACGGTTTTTGCACATTGCGAAAAAAAAAAAATGTTGCATCTGCGTAAACATATACCCGCGGCATATAATGGCCAGGCTCTGCGACGAGGATTCTCGCACAGGAAGGAGCATTGAAAAAAATGGTACCGGTGCGACGAGCTCGTTCATTCATCATTACGCACGACGATTAATGGCGAAGAATAAAGGGAAAGCGAAAACATATATATACGCAGGTGTACCGACTTTTGCGGTGATTGAAGGTTCGAGCGTGATTTCATGACTCTCGAAAGTTCATGCGTCGCTCGTCCATTTAATTAGCATCATTATTATGCCGCGTAACAATTTTTCAGATCCATTTTTTTTAATTAGCCGCGATTTCACCGGATGTCATCGGATCTCTGCGGTCTTCTGCATGGCTCTCATCAGACGCGATGGACGTTACGTAACTTTTTACTGAATGGTTATTATTTTTATTTTCTTCATTCAAATTTTCAAAATTTCAGGAGCTTATTCGATCGGAAATTTTCAGCTGATCGCGAAACCCATCGACTTTTTCCCGAAAACTCGAAATATCAGTAAGAAAATGCAAAAAAACAGTTTCAAGCAATAGCGAAACGCACGTTATGAAAAAACGTCAATTATATTCGTATGTCCGTGGTGCGACGCATTTGTAACAAATGCACCTTTCCTTCGTTTCCACCGTTCCTCTTACGCTCTCCCTCTCTTTGCCCCCTTAATCATACCGTGAACAAAAAGGTAAAATTGCTCGTACGCGTTTCCCACTGACTCACTCCACCTGTGCAGCAGCCTCCACCTGTTCTCGAAAATATGAGATACTCTGCTCCGAATTATCACGCAAAATGAGCAATAATTTATACGAGAAATAAAAATAAAAAACACGTACGTCAGTCCGTCAATCAATCGTCGTAAAATAATCAATTCAACGAGCGGTTTTTCTATAAAAAGAGTGCTGACGTAGTAGTTGGATAACATTTGAAAAACTTGTGAAAATTTTTCACACCGGAAATAAAATAAATGACTCCTTGTGGCTGGGTGGTCGAAACGTGGATGAGTTTTGTGATAATTTCAATCGCAGGTTCTTTTGAATAGGGTGACCTGTCGTTATCTCACGATCCTAATTTCCCCTCGTCCTTTCATCGCGCGCCATTTGTTTCGTACTTACGGAACAAATCCTCTTTCTCCTTTTACGTAACAAATGACGCACGCAACTCGCTGGTTAATTAATCACGCTGGCAGGGCATTATTTATCTGTTGCGTATTATAATACAGCAACGATATCGTGGAAGCTCGAGGGACACCCCACGAGGTTATATGCACAAAGCCAGGGAAACGGAAAGGCATATCAAATTCAGGGCAATCTCATTACTCACCTCAGGGCAACTTATATCCCTCTCCGCATCGTCTCCCTTTCTCTTCTCCTCGCCCCTTCGTCTTGTCTTATTTATCCAGGGTCTACATCCCTGTTAATAATGTAATTGACAAATGGCATATTTTTATCACTCGCTCTTATCGACATGTGTGCATCTGTACAGTCGATAACTGTAACACTTTTATCGGCAATCACGAACCGTCGATAAAAAAGTTCATGTTTCTACCCCTAAAATAAAATGATTTATGGAGATCGGAAATTTTCCAGGAGATTAAGCGATCCATCTTTTCTTTTCCTCCTTTGCTTTGCGATACACCACAGAGGCCTTTAATCCAGGGGTGTTCTTAAATTTCTTCGCTCCCAGAATCTGAAATCATTCCTACATCGATGAGAGACAACCCCTAAAATATTTCGATTTTTATCCAGTTTATTTTGTGACCAAAGTTTCCAAATTAATGAAAAAACAATTCTCCAAAAATCTTTGTATACTCAAACTTTCATTGAAAAACCGGAAATTATGCTTAAAAAACAAAATCGCCTTTGAAAAAATACGTTTTCAAGGTTTTTTCAAGCCTGATGGAATAAAACCACCCTAACTTTGCCGTCTCCCTCACAGGCTGGTATATAAAAACGTATCTAGTCGGTAGATGCAAAGGTGAAAGGGAGACTCGATCTCCAGGATATTGGCGAACGTTCGTCTCTCGCGTGCACACGACGAGAGTGTCTCGGCAAGTCCAGTCGAATGGTCGATCGCAATATCAGCCTGTACTCTTTTTCATCCCGCCCTTTTCTTCCCTCTTTTTCCCATCCTTTTTCCACCCCGTGTCAGTGCTGTACCTACGCTTTTTTGTAGCTCTCTTTATCCTCCTCTGTTCCAAGCTCCGCAGGCCTTGCGATACTTTAATGCTCTCACACGAACAAGACGATATAAAACGAATACAAACGATTTTTTTTTTTTTAACGGTACAAGCACGTATACATATATATTGACAGATATATATAGTACCATGATAGACGATAGCTCGGCGTACATTCTGATTGCACTGGGGGTTTCACGACGACCTGGTGGACATACTTCACACTGAAAGTCCAATTTTATTTGTCTCGATCTCTCTTCCTCCCCCTCCCTCTCCCCGAGAAAAGAAGGGGAAGAAAAAGACACGGAGCACGTCAGTTCGAACCTCAACGAATTCGAGGGTTCGTGCGGGAGTGAACAGCAGCTACCCCCTTAAGCACTCTCGGACGCCACGTACGTAGAGGGTGTGATCGAACGATCGAGGTTGGAGGATTATCCGTGCTGCGGTCGACATGTGTTTCTCTCGTAATTCGTACATATTATATGAATATATGTGTATATTAAATACGAATATACAAAAGTGGGTCAAATTAAAAAAAAAATCAAAATTCACCAATCAAAGTTACATGATGCAATTTCGCGGAATTATCATTCGATTATTTTTGTTTTTTCGTATTGCTTCGAATATAGACAATTTTGAGCTTCGAATACGAAAAATTAATAACCGACGGGTGTTGAAATAAAAACGGTATTCTATCGTTGTAATTTCTGTCTGCATTTGGTTATCATTAAATCGATGTGGAATCTTCTCGATGGGAGCGTACGCGATGATTTAACGCAGCCATTCACGTTCGAGAGGAACGCGTGTTTCGGAAAAAAACGAGCCTCGATTTCGTCAGGGTTTATCCGCTATAAAATCGAGCATACATCTCGCGTCGCGTATGTACGCATTTATGTATAATATGAATGCGTACATGTCATGCAATATTCAACTCGTAACTCGTAAAACTATTATCCTGTATAAGGTGAGGCATTTTCGAAACGTCCGCTTGTGAATTACCGAACGAGACGTCGTAATTACTATCGCGATCGTACGTATGCTTTATGCGCTCCAGCTCTCTCGCATATTTTATCGGTCCAGCACTTACGTCAAAATATATTAATATTTATAATCCCTTATAAACGACGATTATTTGCATTTACATATCACCTGTATTACTGGTACACATACCAAACCGTATAAACGAATATTATACAGGGTGTGCCAAAAGTCGTTGTTGAGAATGCAAAGCTAGATCAGGGGTGAAATAACGGATCGAATTGTACTCGAGTATTTTTTTTGTTCGACCAAAACCCGACGAGCTATTGATTGTCAAAGTTTGGGCCAACTTATTATTGGTCCAGCTATTTTAATCAACGGGTCTACGGGGATTCGTCGGATGAAAAAGAGCTCCAAGACTATTCGTCTTCGAATTTTACACACACGAGGCATTTTTTGGATAACGCGAACGATTTATCATACGCGCAAATTTCCTGTAGGATTAATTCTATTTTTTATACTGATTTATCACGAAAATACTGATGCGTTATTTAAACATGCGAATTGATATTGGTACAAGGGTTCTTACAAAGTTCTTCGAGCGTGCAATTTGCAAATTACCGCGTCTCTAATGAAAATCAAATCGATGGGTGCGATGTATTTTTGAAAAATAATGAATGCGATTTATCCCGCATGGAATGGACCATGTATGCTTGAATATTCATTGTCAAAAGTTCGTTTTGAGGAGTATCACGGTCATTGTACGTAAACGCACGGAAAATATGTGTAACACGTCGTCTCTGCCTGATGTAAATACTTTATGCAAATCGTCTCGTATAATTGTTTGATGTTTGCCGACGTCGACGTAATAAATATTCAATGTGACGCTTAATTTCAATAAATACTCTTTTACTCTTGTAAGAATCATGAGGAAATCACAACATGTGTAATTACAGCAGTATTATTAAAGTGCAGTAAAAAAATGAAGGGAGGAGGGGGGGGGGGGGGGAAGCTCGCAAGACACCAAGATTTGATCTCGAAAACTTTTTTCGTGTGTGTGGTATACGTTTGGACTTTAAATATCTTTTACAACCAGCAATAATGGTTTGTTCGATACATCCAACGAGCGTCTCTTTGGCACGTTTTTTCACCCTCAGCGATAATACCAATGCAGTGCTCTTTCCTTCTCTTCTCGTATCACTCGACGAAAAAAGCCGCAGACGAGCCTTTTATCTTTTTTTTTTATTTCTCCCGTTCTTTCTTCGACCGAAAGTTAAAGTGAATTGTTTCCTGCGCTCACGGAGCCCATTACAGAGGCTTTAGATTCAAGCTCGAGGGTGGAAAAGAGCGGGAGACGAATAAACATGAAGCTCAAAATGGGAGAAAAAAGGAGAGAAAAAGGAGATCACTTGCGCGTGTACTATGCTGATCATTACAAGAAAACACTGTCCAACTCGCGTTAAAAGGACG
Source organism: Heteropelma amictum (assembly GCA_959613375.1). NCBI lineage: Eukaryota > Metazoa > Arthropoda > Insecta > Hymenoptera > Ichneumonidae > Heteropelma > Heteropelma amictum. The sequence continues at coordinate 3,557,517 of OY390727.1, forward strand.
TTCTCTGTACAAACCCTCCGTCCCTCCCGCAAAACACGCTTTTACTGTTATATACACACGTGTATTACACAATATACAGGGTGTCACAAAACGCAGTGTTGATTATTCAAAGCGCGATTCAGGATGGAATTCTGAATCGGAATGTATTTTGGTATTTTTTTCATACAACCAAAACCTAACGAGTTATCGATCGTCAAAGTATAAGCCAATCGGACGCGCGCCCTCCCCTCTTCGGCGAACGCGCCGCGTCAGCGCTGGCGTCCTGTTGGTCCAACTAAATTGATTCATAACTCAACAGGGATTCGTCGGATCAAAAAGTGTTTGAAGACTTTTCGACTTGAAATTTTGTTCCCAATATAACATTAAATTATCAGCCTTCCCTTTCAGGACACCCCGTTTGTCATGTTTATACCTTTCAATGCTATTGAACTTCCTGTACTTTTTCCCCTGCTCTCTCGTTCGTTCTTTCCCTCTTTCGGGATGTCGTCGTCGCCATTTTCTTTCTACCCCTCTGGTGGAAAAACTCGTTAGCCATTTGCATATTTACGAGCGCGATCTTTTTCCATTCCCTCTTTCACACACGCCAGCGACATGATGACACTTCCGCTCTTGTCTCGTTTGATTCTCCGATACAATGAACGCAGCTATAGCTGTCATCCGGTGTGGTCCTTTTTTTCGCGTTGTTCGCCCACGGAGACCAATCGACGTAAAGCACTGCGCTTTTATATACGACCACGCATAGAAATCACTAGAGTTTTCTTTCCCTCGCATACGCCAATAGTTCGCTGGTGCTCTCTTTTTTGTACCGCAATCCTTGAACCAACGTTCACAGTTCACTGAACGAGATCGTAACTTTGAGATGCTTTCTCCTCTCCATTCGATTGGTAGCAATCATCCAGAGAGAAATTCCGACGAAGCGACGTTCCATGGCGAGTTAATCATACGATCGTTTGATTGTTTTTTCATCGACTACGTCGAATAATTGCGACGACAAAGAGGTGCGGTGGATCATCGATGCAAGAGGTGTGAAAGTTTTCAAAAATTTCAGTCACGAATCTGTCAGGATTATGAATTTTTGAATTTTCCCTATCGATTAAATACATCAAGATATAAAAATAAAATAAGATAAAAAAAATTAAGAAAGAATTCCGATTTATCTTGTTATTTTCTTTCCTATGACGTTTAAAAATTATTCAAACGCCATGAAAAACTCTCTGCACTTGTTGATCGCGAAAAACGAAGATTGAGAAAGCGAAAAGGGGACGGGAGAAAAATGATAGAAACGCGATTGGAAAATTTGAAAAAATCTGCCGAGGAAAACAATGGACGTCGTGTATACGTCACCGGGATGCTGCCTCCTCCTATCTCGCGTACCGGCATCGTTCTCGAGCGCACGGGGACCGCCAAATGAAATCATAATTCTCTCTTAGGGGAGGATAGCGTCCTGGCGTTATTTAGCCCGGCACGCACGTAATTACGCGCTCTACACGTTTCGTCTCGTGTGTCGGATGCTGGAATGAATGAAAAAAAAACAAGAAAAACGAAGCAATTTACGAGCATCACGCCGTGTGGGTATATATATAACACGATGGCGTCCGCGGAGAGTGCACGATGTAACAGCGAGCCGAAAGAGCAAAAGCCCAAGCCGTGGGTTGCACTTTTGTTATTTATGTGACTAAGAATCTTGTTTCAGCTGCATGAGCGTATTATGGATACGCATATGCATATAAATATAAAGACAAATGGGTATAACGACCGTCCGTTTTCGTTCGAGCAGTCGAGCTATTTTCGAAAAAAAAATAAAAATAAAATCCATTAAACATAATGACGTCGATGGCTGTGAGTAGGATGAACGCGGCGATTCGTGTCTGCACGTGAACGTCAACATTTTTATTTTCCCATAAAAAATCAACCACGATTCTCCGGATTTTCGTGAAAAGATGACAAATAATCACACGGCAATGTCAAAATCTCATTTTCGTAGAAACAAAATAAAGTTGATTGAAAGTTTTCGTCCATCGTGAACAAAATTTACTCCAAAAATAATAGAGTATACCAGCTTCGTTCTTAAAACGTGGATGTCTACGCGCATTTTTGGATTTTCGACACAATTTTTCCTCGTTTTTTTTTTTCAAGAAACTTTCCGCTGGTTTCTGTGAAAAACGGCTGTTACACGTCAAATACGTCGCAGCGCATTTTGCGAGGAGGAATTTTTAGAGACTCCCGTGGATCGATATGTTGCCGATTTTTTGAGAAATTCAAACCGCGCGAAAGAATCGATTCGGGACCGGTAGAGCCCCTGGGAGTGTAGAAATTTGAAAAACACTCTCGGTAAAAGCCACCCTGATGTGTGTCCGTCAGTCATAGCGCTGATTAACTTTGTCGAGGTATGTAGAAAGCCGCAAATCAAGTAGAGGAATTCCACGATTCTCGTGCTACTAATAACCGCGTTCCCTTCGCGATATAATCAACGTCCATACGTTTAATGTTGTACACGTGCGTGTGTATCATTGGTCCCCGCGGCGGAGAGAACATCACGCGGTGTACAATCTCCTCGACGCGATTGCACTCACGATGAAACGTGTGCGACGAGGAGAAGTTTGCTCTCCAACAGAGCCTCGCTGTCATTCTCTGGCACAATGGAATTGCATATATCTCAACGCTGTTCAATTGTAAGGGCTCGTATCTATGTACTACATACGTGTTTATATATAAATATATGTATATATATATATTTGAGCTCGATGTGCAAAATAGAATACATTGCAACCGCAGAAGGGGTCGCACACAGGAAGTCGAGTACACCGCGAGAGGAAAGAGCACAACGCGAAGAGTCGCTCGTTCCGTTGGCATGCGATGCTTTTCGAAAGACCCAAAGTGCAAGAGAGCGTGCCAGCAAGGACTCGCGCGACCCTCGAGTACGTCATACAACTAGTCAAGTGCACATGTGCTCTACAATACGCAGAGATATGCGTATATATTTGTGGGAAGAGTCGGGGTTGAACGTTCGAGTGTCAAGCGGCCGCACGATTGCTCCAAAGAGCGAACGCTCTGCTGGACCCCTCCGGTGGCTGCGAGTCGTCACGCACCTTTTGGTATTCAACGAGATTTACGGAGCTAATTTTCCATCACTCGTCGAAGATCGAGTCGCGCTCGACCGTCATCGACTCCGGCAAAAAGACACCGCAGTTGTGGGTTTTGACAGCCATCAGCTGATTTTGAAGGATCATTATTCAAACGCGACGTTTTAGAAGATAACGGAAACGACTCATTGCTCAACGATATTTAGAGCATGAGTTTCAATCGTCCAACGATAGATGAGGATATAAGCAAGTACAAAAATATAAGATACAAAATAAAATGGTAGGTTTTTCTCATATTCTCGTCTTGACAAGTGCAAGTGGGTTATCGATGAACTACACACGCTTTTCTTAGCAGCTGTCACGCTGGTTTCTTTTTCCATACTTTTGTCGCCTGCGCAGGGCCTCCCCCTCGACGTTTTGTCACGACGAAACGTTTTGACATCATTTGTTCCTTCCACGTTTATACACCAGGGATCAAGAGCTGTCCAAGCAGTCAATTGCATGTCGTCTGCTCGATTCTTCGTGATGCTGGAGCAACAATATTACCGTACGCCCCTCGTATCCCCTCTGACCGCCGTCCTCGATCTGTTTTTTCATTTTTATCCTTCTCGTCAAACTCGCGTGTGTACGTCGAAGCAATATTGCTGCGCCATACTTCGCCACGTTTAAAGCCAAGCTCCCTCGATATTCAACGACACCGACAATGTCGAGGACAACGTTGAATCGTTTTATATACATATACCGCAGGTCTTAACGGCTCAGCCGGGATTTACCTTTACGAGCTCCGGAGATCCCGCGGGAGCAATTTCTAAACGCGAGGACCGACCCGAATGAAACGCTCGTGGAGGACACACGATCGAATTGCGTTGGGAGATCATCAGCTGTTTCAACGTATATATAGCATATTTGTCGCAACACCACCAGGTATACGAGCTTCCCCGTGGCGGAGACTCTTGATGAAAAACATGATCAGCGTTTCCAGGTGACGTCGCCTGTCAAACGGATCGACGATCATCCCTCGCGTATTTTCAAAAAAAACTATTTTCAAAATTTTCTTTCAAACTTTTCAAACGTCACACAGAGGCGTTCGTGCATCGCAACTTCTGCAGGAGAAGAACGGATGACTCAATTTCACGATGAAGAGCCTCCAGGTGGAACAGGCATGAAAAAAGATACAAAAAAATATGAATAAAGCGATAAAACGGGACAAACGTATCTTACAAAGTGTTTCTATCATATTTTGGCTCTGCGCGCTTCTCGGAGTCTTGTGTGCTCTTGATACAGCGATGCTGCGCATTCTCCGCTTTATGAAGAGCTCGGATGATTATAAAACAGATCTTAAACGATGTCGCGGGGGTGTTTATACGCGCGGATCTTCCCCGGGAAGTTGACTCTTGGATACTCTCCGAGAAATATATTCCGAAGACGAAAGCCCATTTTCAGTGACACACCGTACCGCGCACGGACTCTCTCGGCTAGCTGATGCTGGTAGGAAGATACATAGGATCCACCGAGAGTTTATGTGCACACGCCTCGGAAGATTGTGCGGCTGTTTTGCGCTGACTTCTTTACGAGCGACACAGACCGCGCTTACGAAATTCGCCGACGAGCGTTTGTACACTCATCCGCGTTAAAGTACCGCGCCGTAAGAGCAAGAGCCTCCCCGCGTGACCTCCCGGATCGCGGTGGGAATGACGCGTCGTAAATTATAATACAGCACACGAGGGATGCCGGCGAGAGATCTGCTCCCGAGGGAATGGAGATGCTGCGGGATCCATGTACGAGATCGAGAAAAAAGCCTCGCGCGCGCGAGAATGGCGTTTTGAATTTACATCCGCCGCCTCTCGGCCATAAGCTCCAAAGCTCTTGGCCCGGGATATTATACCTTCTTGGATTAGAGGCGATTTGTTTTTTTTTTTTTTATAAACAGGCATCTTCGGCTCTTCCTCCGCCATCTCCATAGTCACGAGTCTTTGATGCTGTATATCCCCAGTGGTGCGACGGATATCGCAACATTTAACAAAGTTACGTACTTCTACCGTGTTCATTCGGATTCCTCGAACGTTCGGAGTTTGATACATCGGAAAAAGGAAGGCGTCTCAAGGAATTTCACATGTGCGATTATTATTATTAGACGATTATTACGTTTTGCCTCTCAAAGTTCCAAAGTCGCTTCAAAGCTCGTCAAAGCTTTTTATTCCCGATTATTTAAGTATTCAGAGTTAAATACACTTTGAAAAACACGAAGGACAGCATAATCGATCAGATCGGCGACTGCATTTGTTATCGAAATTGAACCAATTTTATTTTGCCTCGTGGTGGTTTCCAAGTTGCCTCGAAGCTCGTCAGGGTCTTTTTCTTTCGAATATTAACTTGAATATTCCGAGTTTTATACACTTTGAAAAATATGCCGGATGCATATTGAATCGGTATTTTGAGACTTTTTTTATCATCGAAATCACAACGAATTTTCCATGTACGGTTATTGGGTGAATATATTTCGCATGTACCTTGTAAATAAGCTTGCCTCGTAATTTCAAAAAGTTGCCTTACAAGCTCGACTGTCAAATTCGTTTTTTTTTTAATGATACTTTATTTCCTACCGCCATAAAAAATATCGTAACGCTTGACAAAGTTACTCATTTATCGCGCCATATTTTATCCGATATTTGGAACATTCCGAGCTTGATACTTTGAGCAAAGACAGACGCGTGAAACCAGTGGTATTTGCGACTTTATTGCTGTCGAAAACTGAGCAATTTCCGCATTTTGTACCGGCATACGTCGATAGCAAAAGAGGACAAGAGCGCGCGGACGATGAGAGCGCGATCTGAAAATAAACCGCGTCAAACTAAAATCCAACCGCGGGTTTTTCTCCATCTGTCTCGTTTGATTGGCACGCGCATAAGATGAGACACCGCTGTATATATAAACACAGCCGGGCGCGAATTCTCGACGCTTCAGAAGCTCAACGAAGGATGAGAGTCGCGAAGAGTCGATGTTTCCGACGACGAAAAACGACGTTCAGAACGCGAGCGCATCCGACCCGATCTGAATATTCCTCTTTCCGTCCGTGTGCGTTTTCGCGTGTGTATTCTCACGAACACACACCCGCGTGCATTTACTTTAGCAAAGACCCGTACCAGCCGTGTACACACGCGAGATACGCGCGGCTTTTTCTCTTTTTATCGCCGAGGAGCTTCGACATTCGCTGACAGGTGACGGAACGCATGCGGCGGCCGACAGCTTTTTCCTTTGATCAAGTCTCGGCGCGTCGCACCGCGCGCCTTCCCGCGTCTGTAATTTCGCGATGAAACACTCGTGTCTATATACGCACGAGGCCGTTGGGGCGCAAACGGTTGGAAGACGAGAGGAAAAGATGCGGAGGAATGAAAAATTTAAAAAAAAAAGGGAAGAAAAAACAATCGCGGATCGTCGGTACTCCGAGAGCATCGGATGCTCGCGCGAGAGACGAGAAGATCTCGCGAACCGAAGAGTGGATATACGAGTATGCACCGTCCGCGTGCTCGTCCGGAGATCGCGGACGATTTGAATTTCGCGGGCTGCTTTTCATTCCCGAGGCGAATGTACGAGCTCTTTTGTCCGCGGTCGATGGTCCAGAGGACGTATCGTAAGATTTGCACAATTTGCACGTCTTAAAATGAAAGTTTCGTCCTTTCTCACAGAAACACGGTATAAACGTTTTGTGTGTGTGTGTGTGTGTGTGTGTGTGTGTGTGTGTGTGTGTGTGTGTGTGTAAATACATTGCAACAATCTTTTAGCTGCCAAATAAACGTCCACGGGATAAATAACGAGCTCGCAGATTTTTCGATCGCGAGCGATGTTTATTAAATTCAAATTTCCGCTCTCTGGCATCAACATCTCATTATCCACGATTTCTCCGATTTTTTTTCTCGCAGAGAAGCCAGGTGATCATTTAACGTCGTTAAAATACAATCTCTACCTCCGTGATATTTTTCGTCGATTCGTTTTATGATACAGCTGCGATTTTCGAATCCACACAGCCGAGCGTTAAAATGAATATAGGCATGTGAAAAAAAGGCATGTCGCATTTGGCAAAAATCGAACGTTTTTCGTACTTGTTATACACAGGGATGTCGTTCCAGGAGCGATCGGCATTGCGGCTGAGCCAGAAATCGCGTGTTGGCGCGCGGATGAATATCGCGTCGTAAGGATAAGTAAAACGTCCGTCGTCGTTGGGGTTCCCCTCGTTAAAACCGGCTCTCGGAGATGTTGAATCGCGAGGATATCGCGACGCACTTTGCGCGCAATTTAAGCAGGTTTCACGCTGATCTGAATAATGGTTATCGAAAGTTACAAGGTTTTTGAATTATTTGATAGATCTGGCGTGTGTTAGTCGATGAGAAAAAAATCTTGAACCTTGAAAAAAGGCTCGAACCTCCTGACAAGTTGCTCGAAAGATCGGGGATGTCAAAAAAAACGTATATATTTATTTTTGCGTTACCATGAAATAACGAAATTCAAATCAATACGAGTAAAAGACGATCATACTTCGTTAAACTCGAATATCTCCCTGGTAAATCATTGTTTTTTAGCTGATGTGCCGAGCATGTTCTTTAAATAGGTCGATCGACGATAGCGAGAAAAATGCATGTGGTATACCTTTTAAAAGTGAAGCAATGCAGCAAAAGAGGCAAGGAAGATCGCTCCTGACGTTGATATCTGCTAATGGCGCGTCGTCGCGATAGTCCCGAGAGTTATCTATTTTATTCGCGTGTGTATCGCAACGACGTTAAAAGCTTGTATTTCTCGTTCTCCAGTGCGCAAAAGTTCTTTGATCATTTCATCTCCCCTTTTGCATCAACAGAGGAGCGCGAATGCATTTTCGCGTTTGAAATTCGAGACACGTATTTTCTTTCCCTTTTTATTTTTGTCGTTCCGTTTACCGACGAACGGATTTTGAAATGTCATTTTATTCTTGTTCTCACGGACGGGAGAATTCAACAAAAGTCAGGGCATTCGCCCTATCGTCCATCGATAAAATAATCGACGATTTGGCGAACGTTTCGTTCGTTCGCATCACGATTCAACATCTTTGATTTCTTTTTTTCGTAACATTATTTCCGATCTCATCTCTCGGCTGAGATGAAGACACGTGGCGACGAAATTTCAAGCCACAGAGTCGAAATTTTCTGTTACCAATAGAGCCTCCTTAATTTCTCGATACACGAGCGCGGACCAAAAGCTGCCGACGTGAAAAGTGGGAGGAGAGGTAACAAATCGTATGGACAAGGGCTGATTTATCGCACGATGCTTAATCATGAAATGAGTCGCCACATTGCAGTCGAACAGCGCGCGTATCCTCCTCTTCTTCTATTATTACCGTGTTTCAATTTTCCCTTATGAACAGCTCTGCCATCGAGTTATGCGTTACAGGGTGTGCTCCGGCTGTTATATAATTGCACAATCGCCCTTCACTCCTACTCCCATATATACGCGTTTCTGTATGCATAAAATCTACTTGAGTTCAGGCCGCTCTTTACTGTCAGATTTAAGAGCCATTAGTCACGCTTCTGCCTCACCGCGTAGGCCTCGAAATTTCGATCGCTTATTATACCGTCTCTCACACAGTGCACACGCGTACATGATTTTACGATTGCCTTTTCCATAAAGGCATCGCAAAATTTAGCCCTCGTGAATGAGATGCACACATTGATCGAACGAATATCGATTTATCGATTCATCGATATCTTTTTTTCCAAGAATTTCATCACACCGGAAGTGACTGATTGTGCTTCACCGAATGAAAAAAGCTGATACGACGATTTATCGCATGCAAAATTCGGTACCGAAGCAGTAAAATCGTGCGCACGAGTATTTTGGCGAGGTAAAATCTTTGGTAAGCACAATTAAATTAAAGACAGGAAGTTGTATAATTTTAAAGACATTTCAGTAATGAAACGGATTAAACATGGATTTAATCGGTAAAAGAGGAGAACGATTCTGCGATGATGGATTCTGTAACAGGATCGTCAATGGACCATGAAAAAAAAGAGAGAAAAGATGAACCGGCTGGACGTGCAAGAGTGAATAATAGGTACGATGATAAGTCGATCCGTCAAAAAGTGTAATTTATATACCTAATTGTTGAAAGATCTCGTGGAGAATAAATGACTCTGGGGAATGGCGCAGCAGAGTCGGAGCAGCTGCAAGATCTCTCGTCTCATCATCATCGCTGCCCGGCTATATATTCTCCAGCCATAAAAACATGTATATACATATATATACACATTGTACGAACTATCAGCACATACGATGGGGCCTTTGTACCTTGCCAGCACGTTCTTTCGCTTTGTACACCGTTAGTTCCCTCCTACGCACTCCATTATATTTTTCAAACGGATACAAGTCAGTTGCGGGACATCGATTTATTGGCGTCTATGTACAAGACCGCTCGCAACATACGCGCGATCACCGGTAACGACTATAAACATGACGTCATCGTTTTTCACTCGAGGGAAAAAGCATGGATTTTATCAGGGCAAAATTGCCAATCAAATTTATAACTGACGTAGCCTTGATGAAATATTCAATTGTTTCGTAATTCATCGCATGCCGGATAAATTGAAACACACACACACACACACACACACACACACACACATTGATCAACTTTTAAAAAAAAGCAGTAGAAAAACGTATTGTCATCGTGGGAAATCGAGGGCAGGGCCATAAATCGATTTTTTATCTCCTCATCCTGGAACATCGAGTTTCATTTGAAATATCACTGCTCACAAAATATCCAAAGTGCATATCGTGTCTGTAAAAAAACGTTCGGTTTCGCAAAGATCGCGGATCCTCCATAATTCGGTTATAAAATGTTGCTACGTCATGAAATCGTCCTTTCTCGATAAAAAAAGGCGTAACTCGATTATTTTGTGAGCTAGCGATGAAGGTGATGGGTCGTCGAAGATATTTCGAGGTACTTGTAATATTTTTAAGATATTTTCACACAGAAGAGTATATATTCGAGTATTTTTTGAAAAAATAAATAAAACGATCAAATGAAAATTGGCTCTGCTCAAACGCGCTGAAAACGCATTCGACGATCGTCATTTTTCTCAACGATGATGATGATTCGAACGACCCGTCGTTGTGTCGTCGTCAATCTCAAAAATCGCGTTCTTCGCGGAGGTTTTTGTCGCGCTGTACACGAATTTTGGCACGAGAGGAAAAAAATCGAGGGAGAATAGAAAGCGAAGAAAAAAAGCGATGGAAGTAATCGAGGATTCCCGAGGTTTTTCGGGGAGCTTAAAAATGAGAATTGAATGCGATCCGGGAGCTTTGTCAGACGGGTGACAAATGTACGTGGGCTTTTGCGGGTTGTGCCGTGCGGTTGGTGCGCGGGATGTCCCTAAATCCCCTGCTGTCGAGCATGTAGCCTGTTCCATTAATGGTACACGTTTTATAGTTGTAAACGTATAGTTATGTCCTCGGGATTTCGTCAGTTTTCCTTTTTCCATCCCTGTTATTTCTCTCTCTTTTTTTCGGTAATATCCAATATTACCTACGTGTATATACGCTTCTTTGGGTGTGAGAATCTTTTGTGCAAAGTTGTTGGCTCGTTTCGGGTGCAAATATCGTTTTTCTCGAACTGCCGGTGCTTTTCCACGTCCCAAAACCTCATAAATACGCTATGGGTGTCTCCGTATTGCGGGCAATTTATGGGGTGTGTGTGTGTGTGTGTGTGTGGATCAAGGAAGAAATTCGGCAACCCCGTACATTGACGCTCACGTCCTTTCATTCGTCACTGACAATTATTTCGCTCGAGTGTGCTCCGGTCATCCATTTGTCCGGAGCCAAGAAAAGGTGAATTCTCCGGGGCTTCTGTGGGGGAAAAGAGCGCGCCGTCATCTTACGCTGGATTCAATTTTTCACTTTTTTTTCTCATTCACAGGGATCGGAAAAGTTTTGAGAAAGGGATTACACATTTTTTCGCTACATAAATCAAAGAGGCTTCTGCACGAAGGGGAAGGAAATACAATGGAGGAAATATCGAGACGAATTATCTTGAAACAATATCAAATCAAATATTTACGATCGTTAAATCGTTGTTTATCATTTCTTCGATTTCGACGAGTGTTTGTTTGAATTTGAAAATTTATCCTCCTCCTTCTCGTAAGATTTTTTAATCGATTTATTTTGTTATGAAATCATTGCTTGATCTTTTGTTTATTTGAATATCGCGATATCCTTTTTTCGATGTTTTAAATGAAAAACTTGATCGATTTCCATATAATTGCTCCGCGATCTTTCCATCATTTTTCGATGAGCCTTTCGGAATTCAATTTCGATGTAATCGTTTGATTCTCTCGGGATCATCGGCTCATGAAATATTCCTTTCGCGACCGTATATGCTTTGAAATTTTCAGCTGTTTTTGTGATTTCGCGTCGTCCCGTATCGCCAAAAAAATTATTCACAAGCTCGATATATGCACGTCGGTTTCGCGTCTTTACGATTAATTATTATTGGACAGAAATAAGAAGAGCTGTTCTCGGCTGCGTCGTTCATTACCGATAAAAATGACGTCGAGCGAGACTAGACACGATTAATTACATCGTATTGTCTAGCCGCGAGGCATGTATTATTGTACGTGATTTTATATTCCGGGAGGAAAACAAAACGAAAAGAGTCTGTATATGCATCTTCTGGTGAAATCGAAATTCATCCAATCACCGCGATTTATTAATAGAAAATTCTTCGGTGCAGAGTTCTGGTGAAGAAAAATGCAACAACAGTGAAAGCGACAGCTCAACTCCGCCGAACAGAGATTTTCACGATTCACGTAGAGACGACGAAAAAAAGTCGAGTTTGCATCAACGGTAAAATACCCCTCGTGAATACACTGGAAAATTGATTATCGATCGTGAAAGCGGCGAAATCCAGGATTTAATCAAAGTTCAAGATGTTTCGTCGCGAGACACTCGACAAGAAAATTCGTATAAATAAACGCGAGTCTGCGAATTTTATTCCAATCATTCAATTACACGGTCAGCTTTTACAATTGAGGACATTTAAAACTTATGAAAGTACTCCCGAAACACAGGTGCAACGCTAATAATTAACGCTTCATCGAATATACAATGAATCTGCGGGTTTCGAACGGCTGTCGTCAGAAATCTATAAACTCCCGTTGGGAAATTTCTATAAATAAACGCGAGTCCGCGAATTTTATCCCGATTAGTCGGTCGAACTTCGGAATTATTGAATTTCAAAATTTACAAAATTATCCCTGACTTATATAAGTTCGGTATTAATAAAAAGTTGTCATAAATCGTTAAAGCATCTTTGGAAGATTCCTATAAAAAAACGTCTGCGAATTCTTGTCGTTCCATTACTCGGGCGAGCTTTGAAACGAAGGATATTGGAAATTTATTAAATTATTCCCGGAGCGTTTGGTGCACGATGAATTTCCGAGTTGTTCCGAAAGATCGCTGTCGCTGATAATCGAAATATCGTTGAATCAAAGATAGACAATAACAGTGATGAATATAGGCATGTGTGTGGTCGATATTTCATCCGGAAGCTTTTCAAATGTCAACCGATATTACGAAGATTCCCTGTCAAATCCAGAAGAAAATCCGATCGAGTGTGCGATACGTACGGAAGATATATGGACCGTGAAGCTGCGAATCAAATATCTCGCTAACGGGTCTTAATTTCATCTCGTTTTGGGGCATTCGATGTAGCTCGCTCCAGACCAACGTGTCACGTCGATTACAATTTTACGAACGAGGAAGGTCCGAGCTGCAATCGCAGGCAGAGTCCTTTCACCCTAAATGGACTTTTATTTGGCAAAAGGGCGATCTCTCCTGGCGAGCCGCGCGACGATCTCGTGGGATTTCCGTACGGTCTTATCCACCGTCATCAATATACGTCACTCCGTGACAATCAGGTTGTGCAACTGTGTGTCATGCGTGTTACAACACTCACGTCCATTCTCTCCTCCTCACTCAGCTGTCTCTGCAACTGTGCCCTCCGCGTTCTGACAAAAAGTATCATCCAAAATGGGTCTCCATCTCGGAGCGATCTCACATCGCGTGTTCATTCTGTGCGGAATGAAAACAATTTTTCGTACGAATTTTTCCTGAAACAAAACAAAAATGTAGCAATCAGCGCGGTGCCGAACAATTCGAGGATAAAATCGAATAATTCAGGAGAGACGAGTGGCGTTTTCTATAATATAAAGTATTCGTATAATAAAAAAAATTGATTATAACAAAAAATTAAACAGAACTCAAAAGGTAGATATTCATAATTGTGGCTATTCCAAAAAATGCTGATTTAAATTAAAAGCGACAATCAGTCGGGCAGGCCGGAATTCCCCCGTTTGCACGTATATTATTAACCAAAAGATTTTTCATCCAAAACGTTCGATAAAATTAAAAAATGTTTTTTTCTTGTTTTTCGAACCCACAGCAGATGATTTCCTCGGATCGGAAAATTTTTTATCGACTTTTCGTCTCGAAATTTAACCGTCGAATCCAGCTTTGGATCACTGACGTTTAATTCTGCAGCATCCTGCGTATCCGCGACAGATCGCGTCGTCGTGAAGCTTCACGAAGTTGTGGATGCTGCGCCCCATCTTCTCACATTCGCATCATTCTTCAGCACCGTCGGCATGTCGGTCGATCGCTGTGCTAGTGAGTCTCTCACTCGCAACTGCATACACTGACAATCGGCAGACAAAAAGGCTTATCTAAAGACACTTTGCACGAGGGGATGGCGAAATTCATGCCTCTTTGTGTTTCACTGCATTCGATTATCGTACTCGTACGTTCTCGAGGCGAGTCTCGAAATCAGCCACCGCGCTCACGTTCCATCGTTCGCCAAACTGCTCGTTCCATGCGCGTTCACCCTGCGGCAGGTAGGTGTGCTCGTCATTCCTGACAATGTGTTATTGACAGCTCCGGAATGAAAAACTGCACGATCGACTAAAAATGATTTGAAAAAAAAAAGACGGGGAAAAAATAAAATTGCAGGTGCACGACGGATGCTGTCAGCCTCTGCAGTTTCTATACGATATGCACTCTCGCATGAAAATCTCATTCGGCCTTATGCATCAATAGTTCACTTTCGGTCGACGGAAACATTCAACGATTGTGGCCTCTGCGGGAAAAATTCTCGCAAGAACAGTGGCACCTCGTGAATTTCAAAACTCATCTCGCGAAAAATGCTTTTTCTCAATAAATTTACCAAATTTGCGGAGCAGGTTTAAGCATCCACTGTTTAAATTCAGTTTATATCTTTCGTCAAACTACCGCAGATTTATATAGCTTAGTTTCGGAGAGATACACTACGATATATGAAAAAAAAAATTCACATATACAGGGTGTCCCAAAAGTAGATGCTGATAATTTAAGACTGCATTGAGGATAAAATTCCGAGTCGAAAAGTCCTTGAGCACTTTTTGATCAGGCGATTCCCTGTTGAGTTAGAAATTGATATAGTTAAACCAACAGAAAGCGCGCACAAAAAAATGCCAAAATACATTTCCACTCGGAATTTCATTCTCGATCAATCACTAAATTTATTAACCTCTACTCTTGCATAAAATGTATAAATAATAAATTAACAATCATCCGACAGAATATTTGACCCTTAATGTTCCGCATATCCTGCAAGTTATATCACGCAACTGCCTTAATCTCAAGTTGATTTATTAATTTTTCGAAATTACAGTATCTGATGGAAACGATCGTGACGTGTGATTTTTTACAGCGATCCGATCGCGTTTATCGAAAGCTCGTGACATATTTTCCCCTTCGTCCTCGATGCATCGAGTGTTCATTATTTTATTCGTGCACTTTGTCTCTTTTTTTAATATGTATATACACGTATAATACGATGACAACGCGCATCTCAGCAACGAGACTGCGATGAAAAAAGAAAGGACCGTGGAGGGTTTATCCCTGTGCGTGTTCAGCGATGCCGGTTGAAATTAAAATAACTTTGAAGGAGGACTATCTCTGTGAGCGCGACAGCCGCGATACGTCCTCGTTAGAGATGAGCACGCTGTAGGAAAGAGACCAGTCGGTTTGCGTCAACGAATCAGTCCCGAGTCGGCACGACACGTTCGTGCGTCGACGCCGGGGAAGATCGTGTAAGGATGGATGATTATTATTTTTATTAACGCTCGAATATTTTATTCACCCTCATTTTAGTGTTTTCAAATACGGTTACAACCCTCTGTGCCCAAATGGTTCACACGATGGTGGAGAAAGAAGAGAATTTTTCGAAAGTTTGAAATAAATAAGTATATCATTTATTTGACGTTTGAATCTCGTTTCGAGACTTGACGTTTGTCTGCTTTTCCCTTCGAAGATTATTTTACAATTATTTATCAATTAAGACGATTCCGTTTTTATCACGGTGAGTATTTCTTGCCAATCTCGTCCGTCCCCGCTTCAAAATCGAGATCGTTTCATTCCCAATGGAATTCGCCGCGGACACCAGCTTGACTTTGAGGCCTTCCACCCTGCTCCACATTTCCACCCCCGTAGACGCTCACGCTTCCGTGCTCTCCCTCGTAGATTTTGTGATCAGCATCGACCGAGACCGACGGACGTCCGTTGATCGGTTGATCGACGGTCACCTTGCCATCGGGAGACCGACGCTGTAGGAAGGCAAAAAAAGAACAGTGCGGTTTCCATCACTTTTTCATGATTTTACGGGAGTTTTCGTTGAATTTTATTCAACCAATCATCGAGACTCACGTGACGACCCCATGGTCTGGGATTGAAGGGCCCGTGTCCCGGAAAACTCGGAAATCCAGGGTTCCCCGGCTTTGGGTACGGTATTCTTGGCGGACTCCGGAACGGCAAGGCGTAAACTCCGACGAAAAGCGCCGCCAGAAGTACCAAAATTGTGGAAGCTTTCATCTTTCCTTCCGAAAATTCTGCAAAAAGAATGATGAATGATTCCGAATGACGAAAAATCTGAATCGCAGGCAAACGAATGACACAGATTTTTCAAATTTTTTTTCCAAAATTCCACATTTACTTGTATCTTTGGCAAATTTTCGCTGATATTGTTTAACAAAATGTTGTATATTCGTGCGGAAGTTGAAGTGATGACGAAAATAAGAAACGAAAGAAATAAACTTACGTTAATAAGACACGATTGGAGCCGGTAGAAACCTTCGACTGTGTGATGCAAAAGATTTGTACTCCAGTTTTATATACGATCGAAAAACACCAGTGGAGGGAAATACGCGTATCGTTGAGGCATGAGAAGTTCTCGGGGATGCCCGCGTTTCTGGCATCGCGCGGGGAAATACCGAGAGTGTACGCCACATGACACTGTGCTAACATTGCCTTGAAAGCGCGTTATGCATGCAATGATTGACGTATTGATGACTTATGACTCACATTTGCATTTCTTTCGATGTGCAAATTTCTGCAGACTTTACGAAGCGTTCACCATTCGTGCGACACGTCTGCTTCAATTATTTCGGCATGAAATTCGACGATACTCAGTCAGTTAACTTTAGTCAACATCGAACGAAATATATAAATAATCCAATGACGGAATCAGAAAGCCCGCTGTTTGTCCAAAAATGATAAAAATCGACTGTGAGAGTGATTATGTATTTCTTTTTATTAAACAAAAAATGTTATACACGCGTATCCATGTGGAAGTTTATTTATTACTCGAAATCAGTCGTCTTTTGCTTTTGCTATTTTACGAGTATTCCAAAAAAAAACCTATATTTTTTTTCCACGTCGAGTAAGATGAAAAAGCTTTTAATGAAGAAAAAAACAACAAATTTCCAATGATATTAGCATGAACATTTCAAAGAGCGAGCTCTACCTTTTACTACTCAGATTTTAACATTATTTCTTTTGTCAGAAATTTGTATTGAATATGTAAAATGTTGTTTCAGAATGGGGGGAAAAAATATCGATTTTTTTTTTGGAGCAGTCTAATATATATTACAAGGGAACCTGTCAATCTCGTAAATTTAGGGGGTCATGTATCGTTAATGGCATTTTATCCATTTTATCCCCCAGCGAAATTCGCAGCAAATACGAGTTTGACCCTCAGGGTTTCCCATTTTGTCTAGCGTGTCCACGATACGTCCGCGCAACACTGCGTGTCCTCCCTCGTATATATAATTTCCACCCCACACATTTTCCTGCTCACAGACGGACAGACGTCCGTTGACAGCTTAATCAGCTGTGCTACAGCCACCGGCGGAACAGCCTTAAAAAAGGAAAGGGAAAATTCCATTCTCGAGTCTCTTCGATCTGCAATTGGAATATTATTTTCTCATCATATTTCCCGTACGTGATAATAAAAAATATGTTAACATTAGGGCTGTGCGAATAATGTTCAAATCGTATATATACGACGCGAGATTACCAATCATTCGAAACGTTCAAAGTATTCGATTTGATTTTAAATATTCGGTGTATCGAAAAAATTAATATAAAATTAATACAATCACTGTGAAATACACTTTATTAACAGCTTTCGGAGTGAAATCACGCAACTTTTGTGAATATATTCCGAACAAACGGTGTACAATCGACGGATTAATTAATGGTACTCAAAAAACGGACGGATTTCTCGATCAATTTGGAAATCCGAATGATACGTCAGAGATTTTTATCGATCGATATTTCACCGAGGAATCGTTCGTAAATCGGAGGCGGAATATTCATTCCAGATTCGAATGGAGGTAGATTTTCTCAACGAGGGGGCAACAGCGTGGAACCTCCGCGGTGTTCCAACGGGGTTGCATAAAAATGGATTAAGAGTTCGGACGGGAGTAGCCATGCGTGTATTAACGTTGGCAGCGGATAGCTTTATCGGCGCGGAGGTGAAGAGGAGAAGAGGAGACACGGGATGTGGCGTAACACGACGGGGTGTGTAGTAACGAGGAAGGGGTGGATGGACAAGGCACATAAGGGTATTTGGTGCGATATATAAGCTTGTTGGCTGCCGAGAGGACGCGGTAGCTGTCAAGTCGTGGCACACCCCCGCCCAAGGCCAACTCCGATCCCGGGAGTAGCGACGTGGACTGACATACGCAAGGGGTTGTTCTCGGTCTCGTCCAAAAGGTCGGTTGGAAGCATCGCTTTACACCGACGCAAAACGAGTGTTCCACACAGCACCACGACACGCACGAAACCGAAAGGTCCCTTGGCACACCGGTGAAATATCGCGAAATGGTACAGCGTTGACTCGGGATGAATCTCCATGTGATGCTGTAAATATTGTATATAGAGGCACATACATATATAATATACAAGGCCCTCTTCGCGGTAGATACGCGTGTGAGTTTGTTACAAGCTGGAAATGTTGAGGAAAAGCTTTCTATATACACTGGGAAAAAGGGGTGAAGCGACATTATCCTCTCACGTCGTCGCAAACGTAAATAGAGAAAATGAGAAAACGTCTGTCGGAGTGAGTATACGCCTCGGTTCTCTCCTCGACGTTGCTGCTGCCGCTGTCACGGGTGTCGCGATGCCATACGTCACCTTTTGCACATGCCGACGTTTGCCACACCAACGAGCTCCGTTTTCTCTCCGTGTTTAATGCGTGTATATATATATAAAACACGTGGTATATGGGGTGTGCCAAAACTCGATGCTGATGCATTTGGTGCTAGACTGAGGATTAAATTTCAAGTCGAAAAGTTCTCGAGCACTTTTTGATCCGACCAATCCCCGTTGAGTTATTTATTAATATAGTTGGGTCGATGGCGTGACGCGCTCGCGTCACGCGCGCTGGAGAAGGGGGGACGCGCGTCCGCCTCGCTCGAACTTTGGCGCTTGATAACTCGTCGGAATTTGGTCGTATAAAAAAGTACCAAAATACTTTTCTACTCGGAATTTCATCCTTGATCACGCATTAAATTATGATTGTGGAGTTTTGGGACACCCTGCATACGTACTATGTATATATCATCCACGCCCGATTCTCCGTGTAACAGCCAAACGACAAATCTCTCGACGTAGATATAAACGTATAAAGCTTCCATCCGAAGTGAATCGTACTTGGACGAGTGTGACACGTGAGGGGACTTTTCGAGATTTCTGGGTTATGAACGCACGAGGAGAGAGATGGATAGAGTGAATGAAAAGAGAGAGAGAGAGAGGATGAACATGGAAGAGTGTCTAATGGACTGATCCATCGTCGAAGCGGTAAAAACGAATTATCAATATCGTTTTTTTACGACCGAGCAATATTTGTCAGTCAACCGAAATGGAACTGAGAGGAACATTTATGATGATGCAAAATATGTTTTTTTCCACACTTATCATTCACGGTAACTTCTCGATATTCAGAATAAAATAAGACCGCATATCTTATTATTTTTAGACGCTCCGTGATTAAAAAAAAAATATAACAATTTAAAATACACCGAAATAAAGTGACGTCCATGATTTTTATCCGCAGAGCGCGAATTGCGGAAATAGTCGTGATTTAATCCAAGAGAGAACGAGATGCAGCCTCCGTCTTATCATCGTTGATCTTGACCCGAACTCTCTTGCCCCAGTTTCACATTGATTCGATATTTATGCAAAACCACGTGATTAAACCTCTCGAAGGAAATCGAATGAGAATCGCTGAATTTCAAGATAATTCAAGCAAGAAATAAATAATGCATCGGGAATATAATAAAAAACCATACGAAGTCAAAATTCATAGAAAATTCATGAAAATTAAATAAATTCATTTTTCGAGCTGCCAGATCGTTAAAAATACGCGTTCGCGTGGGGCTCTGACTCATTTTTTCCGCTTCTCTGCCGGGATGATGATTAATCGACGAAAAGCTAGCGGCATTGTCGCACAGACGATCTATCATGTATGAAATCCTCGATGTAATATTTGCGAGTGATGAACAACATTTCATCGGCAGGCGCATAGCGCAAAAGATGAAGAGAGAGAGAGAATGAGAGAAAGAAAGATGGCGAGCAACTCCGAGTGAACGAGGTTCGCCAAAGTACTTTGCAGGCCAAGTAGGACATCAATCAAGGCACACAGAGGACGTGGAGCTATGCGGGTAATGAGCGTTCGCGCGCCACCACGCGATTCTCTCTCTTATGTCACGACGACAACGACGATGAGAGCAGGCGACCGAGAGATTGTTCTGATCGTGGTGCTGGTGGTGATGCTACTGCTCGCCGCTGCTGCACGCCAACCCCATAATTTTCATGCCACGGCATAGCGCTTGTCCTCCAACGTGAATCAGAGTTGTCCCGCTTGCAAACTCCGAAGGAGCCAGCGAAATTTTATACACGGTTTTCCATGTCAAATCGATATGCTCCTTTTTCAAATCCTTTTTGTGACAAAAACTTTGATCCAATTGATGCACAAAAAGTACGAAAAAAGGGAAAAAAGTTCTATGTCTAAATCGTTTTGCTTCGGTTATTCATGGTTTTTATTATTGTTCATTATTGTAATAAAAGAAAGGAACACATTCTGATGGAACGTTGATGGTAAATTTCAGAGCATTCGTGTAAATCAGTCCTCACTGGGTTATGTTGATTACGAGGAATCTGTGCTTTCAAATTTCCATTAATTTGTACGTTAATTAGCAGTACGAATATTTGCGAATGTTAAAATCAATCGTTGGATTAAAAATAAAAAAAAAAGAATCATGTTTTGCCTCTGGTGTATTTTCAACGATGACAAAGTCGTGGTCGTCGAGTTCACCGGTCCATTTCTAGCTGCATATAACGGTTAAGATGAAGCGACTTGTGGACGAGAAAGAAGACTTCATGTAATATGCATATATCTCACTTATATCTGTACTTTCAACGTTTCATAGACGAGAAATGTGCACGCGCGTGGCGCTGAATGACGAGTGAAACGTGAGGTAAGTGATATTTCTGTATGCCCTCATGTCGTACACGTGTTACGATTCGAATATCTCGTTAAAATACTCGACGGTACTCGAGTGGCTCTGGTTTTGTTAATTAAAAAATGCCATCAGCGATATATCGGTTATTTTCCCCAAAACGATATTAAAATCGTATTAAAAGTATTTTCGATTTTTTTAAATTTTGTTCTAAATTTTCTCTAAACTCTGAAGGAATCGTAAGCCCATAGGATCTTTCGATTTCCGCTCAGAGTGTGAAACTGCCGTTAACATCGAAAAAATAATCAGACATGTTTTGAAAATTGTGAGAGTCGACGGTGAGATTAATTAAAAAAACGATTAATGAAAACATTGGCATCCAACATTCCGACATTCACCATCAAACATTCCATCCGAATTTCTTCCTTGCTCGTTACCAAAAAAAATGTAAAAAAACAAACAAACACCCGAAGCAAATCGTTTTGGCACGAAATTCCTCGTGCAGAATTGCGCGATATATAGAATTCAACGATTGTTTAAAAAAGTGACTAATTACCGATACTCCGGAAGATCCTAAAACTTGAAACGAGCGTTGAGACCCCTTTCTTCGTAGTTTAATTATTTAATTACGAGACTGACGAAGAGATCCAGTGGAAGCTGAAAGCGAGCCTCTCTCTTAACACACTAAACATCATCGTCGTGGCAATAAGTCTCTTGATGCACGAGGTGGTAGTAATACCGAGATAAAGAGAAAGAGACAGAGAGAGAGAGAAGGAAGAACCTCGCTATGGAAGCTCGCTATCATCGGGTCGTAAATGGTGCGAGGATAACTACCACGGCAAAGAGAATACGAGAGTACAGGAGGTACAGTGATACAGCAGATAGAAGCTCGAGTGATTAAAGCAAGAGACCCTCTCGCGACTCGTTAAAACCAGAGGGATGTGTATTACGGTATAAACGTCAGAGACGAAGAAAGAGAGCTTAACGGTACAGAAAAGCTCACCAAATGTTCTCCTCCAAATCGCGTGTACTTCAACATTTTCCGCATCTCCTGTATGTGCCCTTTAAATATTTTCACGAGAGGTTTGACTCGAGTCGACTCGATGTTTTTCAAGCTTCGTTCAAGACTCGTAAGAAGCGCGAAAGAAACGCGTGTACTTTCAGAGAATATAATTGTTCATACATCGAGAAGAGTTCATTGACGCGCAGCATCCGATGGATCTTTGAAAGTGGAGAAACGAGGGTATCCCCGTGCGGAAAGGAGCGGAGTTGCGCTCGATCCCGTCGCTTCTCACGCTTGATAGGGATCCTGGAGAACGTTTCCAAGTTGGTACCCGATGTCGTAGGCGAATTTAGAGCAGGTACTTTTACGATTCTCCTCTGCTGTTGATGTACGAGTCGTTGGGTCACCGCGTTATCTCGACGCCAACGAAGAGCGACGAAGACGACGACGACAAAGCGCTGCAAGGGAAGTTGAACGTATGTGTACGCGGTTAAACTTTAGAAATGTGTGTGCGCGCGCGCGCGCGCGCGCGCGCGCGTGTGTGTGTGTGTGTGTGTGTGTGTGTGTGTGTGTGTGTGTGTGTGTGTGTGTGTGTGTGTGTGTGTGTGTGTGTGCTCGCCTCCGGGTTGGCATAGAGGCATTTAACAGCACCATCGTAAATACTCCGCTTTGCATCTGAATGTCCTATTTACCGCTTTAAATAATATTTATGCTAATGCACGAATAAAAATTCATTTAGTGGAAAGAGAGCGTATGGAAAAGTGGGTGGAGGCGCGGTATGACGTTTAGGAGAGGACGCGCTTTTTTTTATGGTACAGAGTATATACTCTGCTTGGTCAGGTTATAATACCTCGGTAATTTCGATCGTAAATGAAATCGTAAAGATCGTCTCGTTCGATACGTACGTTTGCGGATATGTACGTCTGCTTGTGTGTATGTATACATGCAATATTATACACGAGTATATCGTTGGGAAACGAGAGTGCCTCGTTTCCAGGTGATCCCGCGGTTGTCTTCGTCCCTGTGGAATTGCTATATTTTCCATCCGATCAGACTCGAATTTCCGCTCCATGTCGACAAAATATATCAAATAAAATATCCGGAAAATCAGTATCGTAAGAAAAGGTATTCAAAGGTGACCATGCGTATCTCCCATTGATAACTAGCAACTTTATTTAAAAAAACCGTAACCAAAACATATCGAAATTTCGTGGATATTCTTTCAGCGATTACTCCTGGATGGAAAAATCGTATGTGGCAGAAAAAACTTAAATTTATGACAGAGAAGCAGCGCGGGGCTTCGCGCTCCCATGGGGGAGAAAAAAAATTGTCACGCACGCAGGACACTGACGTTACACACATTGAAACACAATGGGGAGTCGTGAATCACGGGTTGTTCAACGCGTCGTTTATCAAGCTCCAAGATCGTCGTGTCTGCAATGGACCATGTATAGAAAGATGCTGATAACGAAACGTGGCTGTCGTTCAACATGAAGGCGATTCTCGTTCATTGTCATATCAGTAATTTAACGAACGATTCAATTGAAATGACGAGTATCCTGCTTATTCTCATTACTCTGCGATAATTCATCTCTCTGCGGCATCAAATGCGGTGGCATTCCACAAAGCCACCTTTTTCAAAACACCTTTTCGTCGTTTAAAACGTCATAGTTTTTGTTTACGATCATAATTGTTTTTTATATTTTTTCAATACGTTTATGAAAATAAGACGAAGATGGCGGATCATCTCGACGATAACAATCGTTCTACACGTTTTTTCGATACTCGTCGTTGAGATGGCTGGTTAATTTTCGAATTTGGAGAATCACACGGAATTGTGAAGGATATTTAGTTCCAGCACGGTCATTGCACGCAATAACATCGAGAGGCTATGAAAAGTTATGTTCGGGGATTTTATAGAGCTCTCTTGTCATATCGCATAACGGTTAAACATGTAATATGTATGTATTTCGATATTTCGAACAGTGTACAGTTACTCACCTAGATATATACGTAAATATATAGGATACAAGCGATGAGGAAAAGGGTCCTTGGGGCGAGGTACCAGTGTCATGCAAGATTCGCGTGTAGGACAGCTTATGATTGACGATCGTCATTTCCTGCGACACGGAACGATGCCAGGTCGCTCGTGCGCGAAACACACACACATACACGCGTGAGAGCTTTTCCTCACACCTTAAACACGCGGGTATATGTATACATACGTGTATACATATATCAATACGTAGAAGCAATAACCAACCACCCTTTTGTAAAGCCCTACGTGTATTTCTATACACAAGCGTGTACAGGGTCACGTACCAACCCTGCGATGGACGAAAACGCCCACATATCCTTTCTGTACCACGTATATCGCAGGGATTCTCGAGAGCTGCGTTCACCCTCGCTTCTATATACGACTGAACATTGTAAAGGCGTGACTCCCATCACTCAACCAGTGAAACGATCAAGGTGATGCCATTTCGGAGCTTAAGGACCGATATAAATGCGCCCTACACACATTCATGAGCAGGTTTATTTGTGTTGTGCACAGGATGTCCCGAAACTCGGCGCTTTACACGTCCTGTTGGCCCAATTACGTTAATTGACAGCACAAATGGGATTCGTCGCGTCAAAAAGTGCCTAAGGATTGTTCGACTTGGAAATTCGCCTCCAATGCAGCATTTGGTCATTAGCATCTAGTTTCGAGCCACCCTGTATGCAAGGGCTGTGCGAACATTGCGTTTGAATCGAATCGAACGAAATATCGCTATTCGTTACTGAATTCCGATCGAGTACTAATTCGAAATTCAATGGATTCGAATCGTGCGAATAAGTTTGAATTGTTCCTACATCGCTAGAAAGTATGCAGGATGCGCCAGAATTAAATGCCAATAATTTCGCGCAAAATAGGGGATGAAATTCCAAGTCGAAAGGTCTATGAGCCCTTTTTGATTCGACGAGTCCCTGTGGAGTTATTAATCATCGTAGTCCGCTGAAACTTTGACGATTAATAACTCATGAAGTTATCGTCCTATCGAAAAATTCCAAAATACTTTTCGATTCAGATTTCCGTCAAAAATTCAACTTTGAATTATCGCCATCGAGTTCTGGGACATGCTGTACACAGGGTGCACAGTTATAAACATAGTTTGCGTCGTATATGAGAGGCTGAAATACAGCAGAAGCCATAAACGTAAATACGGCCGTTGGTCCACACGCATCTCATCCTCTCGCTCAGCGGAGAGCCTGTAAATCAAACGACAGAGTGTACGCGGTTGCTCCGCCGGTATATGCCCGTGGTGTGCTACGAGCAAATACGTACGCGATGTTTGGGCAATATACGTGCGTTTGTCCTCCATATGTGCTCCCGTTTGTTTGCAAAATTCCATCAAAATTCTCTCCTCTCCCAGTGAGCTTATTGCACATTAAGGGGATCCCTCGTATCGCTTCAACATCGTATTACCGCGCGACAGCCTTCTCTCCCCCTCTCGTTTCTGATTTACATCTTCCACCTGCGTGAGTGGATCTCTCTGGACCGCGTGTGTAATAAACTTACGAGCGGGATCTCCATCAGCGGCGACGCAACATTGCACTGTCAATAACGAGATAATATTTCCGAAGCACATATATACAGATCGGCTCGGTCAGGGATCCACAAAATTGTGGAGCGGTAAAAAAAAACGAGAGACGAGGATGAGATCGATGATCGATCGATTTCACAGTCGACACGATCATCATTCTTCCAAGTTATTCGATATATCAATCATGCGTCTCGTATGCACATCCGCGTCGGAGTCAATCGTAGGAAAATGAGCAGCTTCGTTCGGCTGTGAAAAAATTAAGGTGGTCCAAAGACTCGCAGCTTCCGGCAGACTTTTCGGGTTCTTTTTACGCGACGTTTGGAAATTCCAACGAGATTTCGATGTTTTTTTGTTCTTTAAAAAAATGCCATTACACTCTATGCGTGTATCATCGTATCGAGATCGATTAAGCTCTATGAAATTGCTAAATTGCACGAGCTTTCGATGCGACTTTTGTATTTTTTTTCTTAAAAAAAAAAGACACCCGTCCTGGTTATCTCGATCTCGCACTCGGCGCAACGGCTGGTATAAATTGACGTCATTATTTTTTTCCGCTCAAACTTTTTTTCATTCAATTTCGTGCCGACCACCGCCACTTAACGTCGAGGCGCGAAAATCAGATTTCTCCGCGTACAATCTATTCGTACGATCAAAAATGCTCATGGTGATAAATATACACTCCAGCAAAAGTTGCGAGTGCCACTCGCGCGGTGGAGGCACTCGGTCGTGCCTTATCCAAGTCTATACACAGGTGTGTGCTCTTATCTCGTTCTATGATTTGTTTCGACCGACCCGCGAGGTAAATTGCACGGGGAACAATGTAAGCTCGCGGGAGACACCCGCGGTGTGGCTCGCAACGGACGAGCTCGTTTCCAAGAGCCTTTCTCTTTATCGCTTCGAGATTAAGGCATCCTGGAATATGATACGATCCATGCACCCATCGAGGAAACAAAGAAGAAAGCCTCGATGGATTTTGCATACTTTTACAC
This sequence comes from Heteropelma amictum, assembly GCA_959613375.1. NCBI lineage: Eukaryota > Metazoa > Arthropoda > Insecta > Hymenoptera > Ichneumonidae > Heteropelma > Heteropelma amictum. The sequence goes on from OY390727.1 coordinate 3,584,031, forward strand.
AGGGCATTCCATGCTCGGCGGATCGCGCCGAAATTTTTCGTCGCCAGCCCGGAAACTGCCGATTCCGAACGACCTTCCGAGGAAAGCGGTCCACGGTCGTTTGCACTTTTTTTTTAACAGTCTCTGGAGCTTTTCTCTTTTACGAGTGTCAAAAAAATGGAATTTGAGATTCCCCCGTTGGCACGAAAGCTCCCGTACGAGGATTCGCGTTCGCAGAGGCGTTGTTTCCGCGCGTAATATGTAAAATCGCGCCGACATCTGACGACGTCATCGCACACGCCGTTTCTGCCTCGGCAAAAAGATTATCGCTCGAGCGAAATTTTCTCTGCATTTATTTTACCGCCAGAAGGAAAAGTGCAGATTCATGCGCGTGAGTGCGCGAGGACATAATGAATCGCATCGAGCGGCGAAACGAGACGGCGGTAAAAGCCGGGAAACATAACTGGCGCGACTCGTTACACCGCGAAGAATCTCTCTCTCTCTCTCTCGGTTGAAGATTGCATCGTAACTCTCCTTTTTTTTATCTCTCCCCTTTGTTACTATTTAGTCAGAGAGGAAGAAGAGTTTTATCGCGAAGCTCGATCACGCGCGCGTGTGCTGGAACCAAGAGGAAAAATGACGAAAATGATACTAAAAAAGGGAAACGTCACTCTTTATTTTCTCTCTTTCTGCCCGAGATCTTTAAGACTTTACGATTATTACAGGATTTTTAAGAACGCGATATTATCGCGATGTTTTATTACACGCACGTGTATATACACGCAGGAAGTGTGCTGCGGTGTGTACGTAGGAAAAATAGGCGCGAATGTGCCATTACGAACGATGATTATTTTGTCTCGTTTGCCGATTAGAAAGTTGCGATTTTTAAGCTAGATATCGCTGAATTATTCATAACGAAATAACGCGAACAAAATTAAGTGTACAAAGAACTGTGTAGTTTAAAGTTCATCTTTTTTATTTTTATTTCAAAGTTTTGCTTTGTTTTTTAATAACGCCCTCGTCATCGGGGAACTTTTGCAAACTTTTGCTCTTTTTTGACGTATTATCCTGCAGAATGGAGCATTATATTTTTTATCGCAGGTGCCTTGAGGATAAACGGATAATTCAAACAGGAATAAAATGAGAATTTAGCTTAGCAACACTGCGAAAATTTCGGATATCAAAAATATCAAAAAGTTCTTTAAAAATTCGTTAAAAAAATGTAGCAGACTCAACACGTGTTTCTCACTTGAGATTCCTATTTAGAGTGCTCGAAATTCGTACCCCCTTAAAGCGTAAAATCGTCGAAGATATTTTGGCAAACGATTTTTCAAACAAACGTCTCGAAACGAGCCTCGTGCCGAGAACTTCCCTCATTTTCGGTGACTGGTGAACACAATCGTCGTAATGTCCTCGTCTATTAAGAGAGCGAGGAGAATTACCGCCGGTGTTTCGCGTGTCGTGTAGTGCACAGCGAGGATTCACATTTATACACTCTCGATACAATTATAGAGTCAGAACGCGGCGAATGAGAGTGCGGATATGTAGCGCGCAAAGGGGAACGACGAAGGGAGAAACTTGGCTTTTCAGTCAGAAACAACTACCCGGAGCGCGGGAGAATGACACAGAGTTGAGTGACAAGCGCGGGCCGTGTCGCTGCCGTGATAATGGCATTTGTGCCACGGTAGACACGAAGGTAATGAGCTTCCACAGTGACGTGGATGGGACATATAACTCTCGACGAGTGACCCGCTCCATTCTCTTCTTCTCTATACACACTGCATAGCTTCCTCGCTTTTCCCCATCGAGCTTCGTCATTATACGTCATTTATTTGTCGTTAAGCTCGAAACCGCCATCTCCCTTTTCGCTCTTTCCTCTCTAAACGAGGACAAAAAAGACGAGGAAAAAAAGAGAATATATAATAAACAAATATACGATATTTTTTCGGGTCACGATCATGAGTGACGTTTGGTCAAAGAATTTCCGTGCGTAAATGAATATTCAGAAAAAATAATAATAATTTACGATTGCTCTTAGCTCCTAGTGTTTGTAATTACCGCTGTGATTGCTCGAGATTGGTAAAAAAAATCAATATTTCATTCTTGGCAAATTAAAAATGCGGTGTTGGTTTCGATAGATTGTATTTATAAATTGTATAAATCATGTGGGCTTGTATCAATTGTGAATGCGCTTTTTTGAGGCTTTAAAAACTTTACCGATTTTTTACGATAATGGAGCAAGGGAGGAAAATAAGCAGATATATGTAGTCGCAAGCGTCATATTTTCGGCGAGATTTTTCGCGGAGAGATAAAACGTTATCATGGATTTTTATTTATACGCTATTTCGCGTTGGTTTCTCGAACGAGCGGAGCATCTGCGGTGTCGGAGAAAAATAAATCTGAAAGGTCGCGGAGACATCGTAAAATTTTATATTTCATCATACGACGCTCTCAGCGCGAGAGGGACGAGGAAAAATACGCGAAGAGCGATATGAATCGATGATGCATGGCCTTTATATTTCATCGCCCCACTTGCGGCTCAAGCGGGGTAGCAGCGGCAGACGAGACGCGATGGAGAAATATACAGAGCGTTCCAAAAATCGATGCTGATTATTTACAGCTGGATTCTGGACAAAATTCCGAGTAGAAATGTGTCTTGGTGTTTTTTTTATACGATCGAAACTTGACGAGTTATTTAATGGTCTGAGTCTGAGCCAAACGGACGCGCGTGCGTCCAACTGCTCCAACTATTTCAATTAATAACTCAACGGGTATTCGTTCGATCAAAAAGTGCTCAAAGACTTTTCGTCTTGGAATTTCATCCCCGATGTACCACTAAATTATCAGCTTCCGGTTTTGGGACACCCTGTATATGCAAGTTTCTGAAGGATGAGGTATAGAGGAAAAGGGTGTTTGGGAAGAAGGTAAATCCGTTTTGTTGCAGGCTCCCCTAACTGTGAATTTTATGCATATGTTGTATTTTATATATCCCCGCCCACAATTTCCATATTTGTTTCACCGCGCCAAAATGTGTGTCATTATATTCGCGTAACGTTTTATCCATGGCATAATATATGCGCACATTGTCCTCCTCCGAATTGACGAAAAAATTTTGATTTATCGAAAGTTCGCGAGCGAGCGCCGGAAATGAAAGCGGAGCTTCAACTGTGCGCACGCGCGCAGCCTGCAAAACGAAATTTGGCCGAGTGCGTATCCCAACATATTTTACTGCGCCTTGCGAAAATTCATTCCGTCATTCGATTTTTTTTCGATGATTTAGTGCACCTCGTGAAATTTTCAATACTCATATTTAATAAAATATCGCTTCGAAATATTTTACCACAAACGCGAATTTCGAGCAGAATTCTTTGATGAATATATATTAATAAAGCGAACATTTTGAATGAATTGAATGAAAAATGGAGTCATAGACAGATTAATTCTTTTTACGATGATTTAAGATAACGAATAAATCAACGTTGATCGTGGCAATTTTTGTCAATGGCGCTTTTTTCCGATAACTGTTTCCGCCGGCTGGAAAAAAATTCACGAGTGCGAGATTTCTCGTTTTTTTTTTGCTAATTTTTTTCCCCAATAACAATTAATTACAAGCGTTATCGATGGTGGAATTTTAACGCGAATAAACGTTTCAGCGAGTGCAATTAAAAACTTATACGTATAGCGTAAACACACATTTATAAACGATGTATAAAAAAGCTATACATGTCATCATAGGAAATTCTTTTCATTATGTGCCGCTATTAATTGCCAAAGATGGCGCGATCCCGATAAAACTGCACCGCAGCTGCGCGGAGGTCTTATTATCGCGGGATTGCGTGCACATTTTTGCCATTTGAAAAAATGTAATTCCACGTAAAACATTTAACGTGGGGCAGCAGTAAAGAGGCTTGTACTATTACATTACAGGAATTGCAGACACCGTCGTACTCGTCGACGTACATAACGTAGCGAAATAATTTACATTCTCGAAATAAACGTTCGATAAATTCCCATTGGAATTTCAGGAAACGCGGATTCAAACGCGCACGGAAATTAAAACCGCGTTGCATTCCCACATCGAATCTTCGATAACTACCATTTTCTTTCACCCATTGAATTGGCGAAAAAAAAATAAAAAATTTACAATTTTCGCAAAGTCCCAAAGTTCCTCGATCTCAACCCTTTTTTCGCCATCGTTATTCGATTTAAAAAAAAAACTGACAATTTTTAAAAAATCTATCATTCGAAACGTTTCTTTTTTCAATTTTACATACTTTTTTTTTACAAAAACCGTCATCTCCGAACCTTCGGCCGAAAGTTGAAAGCTGAAAGAAGAATAGCGAATCTTTGAGGATATTTTTTCAACTGATACAAGAAAAACATTAATTAGCCTGTTCGAAAGTGGTATTTGGCGTAGAATGCCCCATACATGTATAGACGAAAACCGTCGCAGGCGTAAGAAGCTGAAAAGATCCAGCATGGTGGTTGCGAGGACAACGGTAGCGAAAAAAAACTCGTCGTCACAGCTTCGTCGACGTTCGCGACGAGCGCAACCGTGCAACAGGCGCACACTGCGGTATTAATTCATATACACGTTTATTTATGTATATAAAATACATGTATAATACACCAAAGAAAAAGCCCGCAGGACTTCTCTCCCGCTGTTTCTGTTCTGCACGTAATAAAGTCATGAATTACGTATCTTGCGTGCCCGTCACTCGTCACGCGCACACAAGCACTCGAAAGGGGTGTATATCGCACCGCGACATTGCACACACGCATACAAGACCGTCCGCTCACCTTTACTGGCGGTAATTAGCACTTGTTTGGTCAGGTAGCACGAGAAACGTGCGCGTGTGTCGGAGGACATCCAGGGCCCACCGTCAAAGCTTTTGCTGCATCAGCTTCCAGCTTCCAACAATCGCAAAACCTCCAGCTCGGCTCTCCCTCGCTCCCTCTCGTGGTCGAGCAAAGGTAGGCGAGCTGAAAAAAGTCGACTACCACCTCGAGCCCGCTAATGCCCAAAGGCGATGTACCAACACACATTGCACACCGCGCGGTATCTCTCTCGCGCGAGAGATTCTTTCGGAGACGCAGAAAAGAGCTATTTTATCCCTCGCGGAGAGAACACGATGCCGCTGAGCCTCATCCTTGTTCGATACATCCCTGATGGGAATATATACCGCGTTGCTGGATATACGCGTATGTTTTTTTCTTTTTTTTACCGAGTCTCATATCTCCGGCAACGTTAAAAACACCTGTATACAGAAACTCGAACACAGCATCCGCGTCTCCGTTGCTTTCATTAAGAACGTGTTCACTTTTTCATCCGCAATCGTCGAGGATGTATGGCGGGGGTATTTTTCCGGCCAAAATACAGTCAAATGAATATTTAGTTCAAAAGAATCGATGGGAAATCTAAAATTATTAACAAATTAGGAAAAAAATGTGGATATCGTCGATTTGTTTTATTTTTTATATTAACTGTTCTTTAAAGAGCTGAAGTCGCGAATGTCAGACGAGTGTCGTCACGCGATAAATTATTATTACTTTTTTCAAGTCGCCGCAAACTTGTTTCCAGATTCTTGTGGATGAAACTTTGATGCAAAGACTGGTATTTGATTGCTGTTTTTGAAAAGAATAAATTTTAAGGGTCGAAGCCATAGAATTCCCTCTTCATCTCCGCCTCCAAACTCGCAGTCGTAAGAAAGAATAGGAATCGGAGATTCGGGAATTTTAGAAAGGATGCGGCTGGCGCGTTCGTCGAATCGCCGATCATACGAAAGCACATCCCGAGCCCGACGGACTTCTATAACTCACGCAACACGTCGTCCGTTTTTCGGGAATGCCGCCGTTGCGGTATTTATGATCATCAGCAAAAGTTATGGTAATATCAACTGGGAAAAAACCCCCCATATAAAATAGAATACTCGCAGAGTCGAAATTTCGCGTGCGTTCGAGACGACATCTTTCGCGTTGGAGACCGAAGGAGTGGATATCCTGGCGACTTGAAACGATTTTTTTCTCAAAGATGATTCAGGGTTTCCGGCACACACGTGTAGTCACCGATCTTCATAATCGATCGAACGACAAAGGAAACAACAGAAATCGGCGGAAAATAACATCGAGGGGAGGAAAAAAAACGACCAACGTCAGACGCAACAATTCCTGCTCCACTCGAACTAAAATTCTCATCTCCCATAAAGAGTACTTAAGTCTTAACGCGCCATGTCGTTTTCCATTTTTGTGCCTCGTCTCAGTGTTTTTACGAGTAGACGCATTTGACTCGAGTCAATCGTTAAATCGGACGAGCTGCCTTAAAAATTCCCTTATACATAGAGTGTCCCAAAAACTCGATGCTAATAAGTTAAAGCTGCACTGGAGATGAAAATTCCAAGTTGAAATGTATTCAAGTATTTTTCGATACGATGAAAACCTAACGAGTCGTTGACTGTCAAAGTTTGAGCCAATCGGACGCGCGCGCTCCCTACTCCAGTGGGTGGGGCGCGAGCGCGCCCGCGTCCTATTGGCCCGACTATTTTGATCGATAACTCACCGAGGAGTCGTCGGACGAAGAAATGCTCAAAGACTTTTCGGCTTGGAATTTCGTCGCCAAGGTAACGTTGATTCGTCAGCATGCAGTTTTTGGGTACCCTGTACACATTCACGCGTATGCAAGAATGAAAAACCATTTGGTATTCGTCGTACGTGCAATGCGAAATTGCAAACTTCGTACTGCTGTATTCCACGTCGCGTACGTCATTCGATAAACGTCGGAGTGATGCCTCGCGCGTTCTCACGTTGCTGAAACTGTTTGCCGCGTCGAGGTGGCTTCGCGTGTGTGCGCGTTTCGCTATTTCCATCCTCCTCGCTCGCCCTTAAAGCCCCCCTTAAAAATCCGGACTTTGGCGATTTGCGGTCGCGGGATTGTCGCGCCGCGATCATTTATTCTCCGGCAGGCATTTTAATTACGCTGATTTATGACGACGTGTGTTTTGCGGCTGCAAAAGAGAGGCGCAGCAACATGCACCAGGCACGATACAGTCGTCAGAGCTCAGGGGATATTATAATATACGGGGTGGCGTGCTCTCCGACGGATGCTACCGTGTACCGTGTACAGACCTTGCGTTCAAAATTGCCCACCGTTTTCCTACACCGCCAGGTACTTCGTTTCGCTTTTTCACTCTCTTTTCTATAACGATACCTCTGCTGCCACCCTTGCCATCCGCTGTGCGATGCAATCTTGATTTAGCTGCACGCCTGCGTTACAGGACCCCGCGAAATAGATTGTTGCTGCTCATTTATCTCATCGACGATTTAAATTAATTACTTGCGTTCGAATAATTTATCTTATTAATTCTATTTACAAATTTTTGAAAAGTGCACCGATAGGGCCAAAAGTTCCAGGTGGTACCAATAATCGCCCGGTATATCATTGAAATAAAAATAAACGATTCGAAATAGTTTTTCACAAGAAAAATGGAGTGAAAACAAAATGAAAGTTAAATCGTAAACTCAAGTACTTTTATTGACAATTCCGGCTCGCTGTACATTTCTTTTTTTGAAAAAGTGCTTGCATTTCTTCGTAGATAATTCAAGAAATCGATTCAAAAATTTTATGAACGATATCGCAATAATTTTTTACCAAAATTGATAACGAGATTATTTACGAACCAACGGGAGGTCACCGAATTCGGAGTTTCTTTATTTATTTTCGACCGGTTGGAAGCAATTTGTTTGACCAAATATCTATAAAACCAGATCATTATTACGGAACAATTCACATTTTTTAATAATCAATGTCATCAGAACGGCATAGAAATGATTGGATTTTTTTACAACGGGTGTCTATGATGATAAAATTTCATTGAAAAAAATGCAGCAGCGAAATAAATAAATAAAAATATCTGCTTTGAATGAGCCTGTATGTCCTACGGTGACACGATACATATATCGTCGTCATATATCGAATCGAATGACACTGGCAATCTTTGTTCACGTTTGTGCCGCCATGAGACGGTCCCCTTTGATTTTTCGTTCGGATTTTATACTTTTTGTGGGCAGATAGCGCATATGCAATGCACGTAAATCGTAAATCAGCGATCGTTAATTCGATCCAAGGTTTATAAGGTAGCATCACGGCTACCATCACTCCAAACTCACGAGGCATGATTTATCGACACTGCGACAAGAAGAAAAAGGAAGTGCATAAAAACAATAAATTTACACACACACATTTTCAAAAATTACTTCAATATTTTTTCGAATTAATTTCGAAGTATGTAAATTTCCGGAAAAATTGAGGAAAATTTCGCAATGTGAAATAGAAATTCTTTCTCTGAACGTACAAAACTGTCTCTGATGTAATTGCGTCTAAAAACTTCAGGAAGCAAATGACTAATTGTACCTCGAATCACGAGACACCGGCGTATCACCGGCGGACACCGATCGAGAATGAGTACTCTCTGAATAATCGATGTGCATCAACCGTGCGCGCAAGTCGATCTTTTCGGCCTGACAAAAACATCCACCGTGGTCGGACATGTATAATTAAAATCGCGGGAACAAATAATTAATACCAAATAAGCTCGCGTCTAATGGGGAGAGAAAGACGAGTTAAAGCACGAGATGTGCCACAAAGTTCCATAATAACGCGTGTCACATGTATCGTTCGCCATATTCGACCATACAAGAGTGAAAAACTGTTGGCAAACCAGCAGAGAGTCCGCGAAATTAGCAGTCCTTCCGCGTGCTCCGCGAGGAGGAGTACAAACACGCTCGTTCGTTATACCGCGGTAATTGGAAACAAGCACGTGCTCTTAATTACCAAATAAGCGAAGCTGTGCGCCGCCGCGTGCACACTCGTTTGTTATTTTTTCCTTCCGCACAATCTTGCGTGTACCACTTTGACGAGATGCGCGGAGTTTCCGCGCGATCCGGTCAGGTGCTGAGAGTCGGTGCGGGAACGGCCGGAAAAGAAGCTTTCCGCAGAAGCTCACGAAGAGTTCGGAGTTTGCCCTTTCAGCGACACAGACGGCACATCGATGTATTTCTCGATGTAAGCACGCAGTGTGCGTGTCGCAATGAGGATGTATACACCGCGGATAGACACAGAATCGGAGTGTCTCGCTCTGAGATCGCGGAGAGCGCGCAGCATCCCAGCAGCGTCGAGGCTTTTGCTCTCTGCGAGATTGAGGCTCGCGCAGCACCCTGGAGAACAGGTAATTGCGGTTCTTTTTACCGGTGGCTTGTCTAACCGTGTAGAGGCTGATTGATGGACGGCCAGCCATCCTGCGGAGCCGTCTTGTAAGGATAAACAACTTCCTTTGTCGGAGAGACAGGAGAGGAGCGCAAGATCCTCTCGGGTATATGCACATTTTGCACGTGTGTGTCGGAGGGGAAAGGAAAGAGAAGGAAAGAAATAATAAAGTACGAGAGGAGCTGCGAGCGGGTTCGCCTTTGAGCTCGAATCGCCCAATGAATTAGCGGTTCGATCAGCTCCTTCGTATATATACGTATTATATTATATAAATAAAAAAATATATATACATACACAGGGTAGCTCTCTATAATTTAAGACTCTGGTCCCAACGACGCTCTTTTGCTGTCAGCCGATAGCTCCAGTCGGTCTTTGTGGTCCCTCATCCTCCCTCGTCCACCCTGCATACTTTTTAGTCCCACTGGCGAAAGCCTTTCTTACGTTAAACCCTTTTTCAATCGCTATAAACGGCCTCCCCGAAGCCTTTGTCGTTCTTAAGGTCGCGATATCGATTCGCGAGAATAATTACGACACGATGGATCTTACAAAAACAAGTTGACAATTTTCCGTTTTTTTCATGCTTTTATCGTAGACTCGTAAAACCGTTTGGTTAACGATCGAGGGGGATGAAAAAAACGTGCCAATTAGCCGAAGCAACAATTTTCTCTTTCGTACGAATGAATATTTTTTCGATCGTTTTCATTTTTTTCTATTTTCCTCCGATCGTTGACAAGTTTTCTTTGCCTCGGGTCGTAAACTCGTTTTCTCGGTCTTGAAACTTTTCATACGTCGGAGGAAAAACGAAATCCTCTGGGAATAACGTTTTCTCGTACTAATATAGTTAAAGACTAGGCTTTTATGTTTATTCCCATCTGATCGATTCAGAGAAGGAAGCAGGAAACCGTGGCAACTCTCTCTCTCTCTCTCTCTGATAACGGCGCATTTTTATAGTCGAGCTTTCAAGCTTCCATAGATGCGCCTGTCGCGAGGAAAAACTACCCACAAGTCCCCCGAGGACGATGATGTTGAGACCATCCGATTTTCTCTCACATATTCTTGATATGCCTCGAATGCCTTGATGAATTCGTACGTGATCGAACTTGGAACTTGAACTTTGCTGCGGACGCTGCTTGACTCGAACTTGAATGAAGTATGAAATACTTGGGAGGATAGCAACAAATTACAATGAATTCTGAGCCTCAATTTAGTTTTAGGATCATACGGAATATTTGTATTATCATTTTTTAGCATTTTCTATAATTGATAGGAATAATGCAGGAAAAACAATACGAATTTCGGTAAATTCCCAAATTTGTAGAAAAACAAAGCAATTTTTTAGACTATTTTCCACAGATATGAAGAGTGCAATTTTGTAGAAATCTTATGCTGAAAAAAATTGCGAGGCATTACCTGATATTAACGGTTACTGTTGTCGATTATGCATGAACAATACTATACCTTTGACTCGAACTTGAATCAAGTATGAAATACTTGGGAGGATGGCAAGAAAGGACAATGAATTCTGAGCCTCAATTTAGTTTTAGGACCGTACGAAATATTTGTATTATCATTTTTTAGCATTTTCTATAATTGATAGGAATAATGCAGGAAAAACAATACGAATTTCGGTAAATTCCCAAATTTTCAGAAAAACAAAGCAATTTTTTAAACTTTTTTCCGCAGATATGAAGAGTGCAATTTTGTAGAAATCTTATGCTGAAAAAAATTGCGAGGCATTACCTGATATTGACGGTTACTGTTATCGATTATGCATGAAACAGAACCTTTTTGTAGAGCATCAAATTCAATTCAATAAGCTGAACGGTTGGCCATGCACTTAAAGTTATTTAAATGGGAAATGAAAAACTGCGATGCGGGGTCTTTTAATTAAAATTAATATCGAGGGCTAATTTTTAAATTAGTGTTTCTTGAGGTGCCGTGCGATCGATTTTTCAGTACGTCAGGAAGAAAAAAGTATAGCTGATTATTGTGACCCATGCAACCCCCATTGTACACCCTTGTGTGAGTGTAAAAACGTTGTAGAAAACCGCGAATGGCGATTTGTATATATAAAACGTATATAGATATGTTTTATACGTATATAAACATACTGTTCCATCCATCGTAAAACTGAGAGCCATATTGGCTGTCAGGTTAGCCGCCGCGGCACAAATGTATTTTATTACCGCGCGAACGGCAGGAGTCTCCGCGCGTGTTTAACGTTATTCGCCCTTTACGGCTCGACAGCTGACACTCCAGTATTATTAGATATTCTATATTGCCACCACACACACACACACACGTATGGACTGTAGTTTTATTTATAGCAAAAGCAGAAGCGAACAAGAGATATTTTTACAAAGATGAGTGTTCCGTTTCAACCCCTTTCCACTCGAAATTGACAGGTGAGTTTGAAGAAAATATATTTCAGGGCTTGCGAGTGAGGCTGCAGCTCCGGACGATGAATGTACCATTTTTTCCAAGGGAAAATACAAGGAATTGATCGGTATTGTTTTGAGAAAAAAAAAATGAAAATTGTTTTTTTTTCTGCAACAAAATAAAAAAGATCGAAGGAAGGTGCTGTCGTGCGAGAAAAGGTTGAAAACTCAGGTGCTCGCGGCTCACTTCGACGCGAAAGTTCGAACAGGTGAGGCGCCCAAAAGTTTTATACCGACAGTACAGGAATTAATTCTGCCAATGGTAACTCCATTTCGGATCATCGTATATAGTTTGCGTATAAAAAAAATGTCCGTCAATCGATATTCTTGGATGTAAATCCAGGAATAATTTATCTCGGTAAAGATTTCGGTTTTCCAATTAATTAGAACGCGCTATAACGCATGAGACGACGAGCATTCATTTTTGCCTCGTAAAATTCTCTCGGTGTGTGTATGACGTCCAATTAGCGATCTTTCGACGCGATAAAAACATATCGGGAACGCGAATCGACTCTTTCTCTTTCCCTTGTTTCAACGAGGAACGGAGATTTTGTTACGCCGTTGATTGCGAGGCAAGAATGTCGTTGCTTGTCACTCGAGCAAATTCTCGTCGAGGGATCGCGAGTTAATTTCCCAAGTTTCCGCACCTGTCATCCACAGCAAACACGTAATACACCGGCCATACTTTTGATTCTCTTATGAAGTACATACGTCGTATATTTTGATATAAGAAGCTAGGCGACATACGGGGTGTCCCAAACCTGAATACCGACAATTTAATGCCACAGCGGGAATAATATTCCAGGTCGAAAAGTCTCGAGGCACTTTTTGATTCGTCAAATCTTCATTGAGTAATTAAAAAATATCATTGGACCAAAAAGACGTCCAATTAGCTCGATCTTTGGTAATTAATAACTCGTCAGGTTTTGGACGTGTGAAGAAATTTTCAAGTTTTTGAGTCAATCGTACAGCGGGAAGAAAAATGATTTTTGGCAAAGACAAAAATAATTTCGTGGTGTATTTTTTCTCGTGACAGTCTTTTATCACGTGTCTGACGTTTATCGCCATACACGGCGAATCTTTGGAGAATAATTTCGAGTAATGAAAAGTAGCAGAGCTGCGAAACTTTATGGGAAATTATCCTTTCATTTATGAAGCTATTTTATCGCGAGTATGATAACTCTTGTTAACGATGTTTCCGCGGGTTTTATTGAGCGTTGAATCGTAGAAAGTAGAATTTTATTTGGCGTTAATGCAAAACGTTGCCGCATAAATACGGAAGGAGTGACCCACATTTCGTCGATATAAGCCTGTATACAGACGTCGTTGAAACGGCGTGACGATCGTCAAACACGTATAGAGACATGACGGTGGGCAATAAAAATATACGAAAACTCTGATAAACTTGAGACTTTCAGTAGTCATCGAGGAAGAGAATGCTCATTTCTTCCGTTACTACCGCGGTATAAAAGTATAGAGCAATATAGTGCACACGTCGTTTTTTTTTTTTTGCTTTTTATTACAGGATATATATAACCATCATATAAAATCGTCCATAGCTGGAGATTATCTTAATCCCTGCGTCCGAGAGATGAGAAAAGAGGAAAAATATCGAGAGAGGATATCTCGTGAAAATGTTGCCTCTCGGACGATAAGATGCTGGAAAAAGCGTTTCTCGAGAACGAGAATGTTTTTACGAGTTTGTCACAAATATTTCCGCATATTTACGTGAATGCTTATAATAATACAAGGGAAAAGGGTATATAACGATGAGATCTTGTACACCAAGTATGTATTTATATTGTCATATATATATATTTAGCTATGTATGTATTTGCGAGAAAAACATCTCTGCTTGGGCAATCACATGAGACTATCATGGTAATATAAGCGTTGTCATGGCTCTTATTTATTTTATTGCTACAACCAGATCGTATATCAAAGCTGTACTATCTCCTACGGGTAATACCGTGATTGTAAAATTAAGATATATTTCGAGTATATGCTAATGACAGCGAAAGGCGATCGTAAATTCTCGGACTGTAGCCTCTCTCTCTCTCTCTCCTCCCATCTTTCATGGGACTCTGTCGAGAGACCATATTCGGATAATATAAAAGTTATAGAGTCTCTTACGACGATCGACTCGGGACATATGCATATATACAGGGCGTCCTAAAACTCGATGTTAATAATTCAACATTAGATCCAGGATGAAATTCCGAGTTGAAACGTTTTCCAGCATTTTTTTACACCCTCAAAACCTGACGAGTTACTAATCGGTAAGGCTTGGGCCAATCAAACGCGCGCAAAACTCTGATTCGGTCTGAAATCTGCGAGTTTTTCAAATTTTTTGAATTTCCAGAATTGAGTATCAAAATAATTCACAGCCTATAAAAACACCGTCAGAAAGTAACAAAATTATGCTTCCACTACGATCGTGTCGAAGGAACAATTCTCTGCATCAAGGACAGCTTTTTTCAGATGTTCCTCTTTCCAGAGTAAAAAAAAAAAATTTGTCACCAATATCCGTCCATCTAAAAGTATCTCAAGTCCAAGCAGATGTTGATGGGATGGAGTCTTTATTTTACCAATATTATTTATTCTAGGCTATAAAATGGTGATTTCAGATGTACCCAGGTGAAAAAGTCGACTTGGAAAAACGTGCGTCTGTGTATTGATATATAATCCCCTTTGCCGTGTCATTGGCGTTTTACTGTCACGTTTATATACTGCATCAACGATATTAGTACCCATATGTGTCAGTAAATGTACGTAATATACGTACATGGATTATACGCGTGACACGAAGAGACATTTCGTTTGATGTCGCGCTCCGTTAGGGACATAATACAGCAACTCGAGTACACGATCGCGTACGTGATGTCGCTTTATGCACGAGGATAACAAACTCATCTAATTTACTTGGCACAGACGCGAGAATATTTTATTAACGAACATCGTTTGTACGTACGCGGGCGATTCGCTTGTAAATTGAAAAGGAAAAATCCTTCGCTCGACAGGATTGTGATTGCGATGCCACCTGCGTGACACGTCTTTCGAGATATTCCCATTAAATTATCGATCGTACAATATTAACAATTATGGCCGATGGTGGAACGAAATGGAAACGGTTTATGTACACATACGTGTTTCAATTAATACAGTAAGAGCGAAGGAAATTGTCGAATAATTTTTTCCATAAACAGCGGGATAATAAAAAATGTCCGTCGATAAATGCGACGCAGCAGGAGCTCGATTATCTTTTAATAAGATTGTTATCAACGGTAGCAGAGGAGCGGTGGATTTTTTTTCAACAATACCATCGATAATTATTGTTTTCCTTTCGACTGAATTGAAATTCGAGTCGGGTCCGGTTTTAATTTTTTTTCCCACCGAATCCCGGGTAGCTCGTCATGTCAATGGCGAGTTCTTTCAGATAATTAAACGAGTCGTGTGCTCAATGGCAAAAAAAATGAAAGAAGAAAAAAAAACGTAACGCTTTTCGACCGGATTCCGCGAGTGGACACTCTTATTTTCCCCACGGTTTTTTTATACGGGTGCTGTCATATGCTTGGGTGTAAGCCCGGTAGGTGGTTTTCGGGTACCTCCACGGTAGTAGCCAGGATGGAGGAGAAGAAGAAAAAACAAATCAGCCGGAAGTGCGATACTCTCACAAATTCAAACGTACTTAAATATGCGCGAGGGGTTGAGCAATCTCGTGGTATATGTTATTGCATCGAAGAGAATGAGGAGAGACAATTAAAGAGTAAAAAAAAAATTGAGTATTCGTTTCATTGGCTAGAAAAAAAAATGTATATAAAATACGATATTCCCGGTGAGGATCTTATATACGCACACGCACGGTGTGTGGAAGGCCTCTGGCGTATATATAATTAATGTTAATAGTCGTAATGGCAAATGTTAATGGCAAGTGCCGACTGACTAATCTTAATTTATGTGACACTAAAACCACTTCCATATATTTTAAACTTAATGCTCCGAACGATAAGATCGTCAGATTAAGATATTATATGGCCGCGCCGACACAAACTGGTTGTGTCGAGGGTTCTGGAATGTATATATACCGAGGAGGTGTGTAACTGTAGATACTAAATGCTAAATACTTAATGAATTTCTCTTATTTACACCGCGAGAGAAATAAAACTCACGGACACACACACGCGCTCGCGAGAGAAAAATCATGAGAGATAGAGACAGAGAGAGAGATCCCGTGCTGATATGGGTCCAGCGGGCAAACGCGAACCAGATTAATAAAATTCTACAGAGTCATTATTTTTCTGTCGCGAAATAATTAGAGTGCTGATCATAGCTTTATACCACAGCGAGACTGATTAACGACATTGAGCTCGACGCGAGAGAACGATCGCGATCTTGCGTTATACAGGATGATTCACGTTAAGCATCCAACTGGGAAAGTACGGATTCTGGGGGATGCTTCGAGATAAACTCCTCAGCGATTTATATTCGTTTCAAGTCGTTTTTGAATGAGAAGCAATAGAATTTCGACATTCTAGGCCTATCGGAGACACCCCAACTTTGTCATTTTCGGAGACGCCTCGGAACTTTAGAATTCAGGCGAATGTTTTGACCGCGGAATTTTTTCATCAGCGCTATACGAGAATCGAGCAGTGGTTTTTTTCGTTTCTCACTATGATTTACTGTTTTTTGAAAAATGTTTCACAGTACTACGAAATTCTCAATCGCGAGGAAAATTTGATTTATCGCACGAGTGAGAGTACTCGGTTTATTAATGATTTCAGAGAGAGAATCGGCGGAGTTCGTCATTTTGAGGTTCGATACTTGACGTAAATTACCCTGTACTGTACTGTACTGTACTGTAATTACGTGTATGAATGAAATTCTATATTGAGGATTTAAATCTAGATTCAGGAGAAAATTATGAGCTGTCAAAGTTTGTGCCAATCGGATGCGCGGTTGCCCCTCTCCTACGGACGTGGCCGGTCCTATTGGTCCAATTATGTTAATTAATAACTCAACGGGGGTTCGTCGGATCAAAAGGTACTTGAAAACTTTTCGTCTTGGAATTTCATCCTCGATACGACGGTAAATTTTCAGCATCCACTTTTGACACAGCCTGTATATCGCAACACCACGTAGTTATTGCTGTGTCTCTCGATAGGACGTGCAATCTCCGCCGCAATATTCCCTTAGCAGGCAATGATATCACCGTTGCAAGAAGCAGGAATTAATAACAGCCACGAGCAAGACGGTGAAATCGATTTAGCGTGTGTGTCTGCAGTGAGCCCGCTGCTGCTACTTTAACTTCCACCGCGCGCGGTAGCTAATTTGACACACAACTAATTTGCAACACACGAGTTTTCTTTAAATGATAATTTTCCTCGGTTGACATTCCGATCGCACCAACGAACATTCCCTCGCCAAGTTTATAAGCAGCGCGTCAATTACACTGTGTTTTATTGATGCCTCATTGCCAAGAACATTGTGAAATATTTATTCATTTCATTTTACTCATTTATTCGGCAAAGTTGAGATTCATCCGCCAGGCAATGTGGGCAGTGGAAACGGACGATTTTCCGAAATATTACGATAAAATTATACAAGCGCAACTAGATTCATTAAAAATACCACAAAGTACTTCGCGAATCATCTGACCCGATACAGTCTGAAATAAAAACGGGATAAAAAAGGTGAGAAAAAAATAGTCATATCGTCAATCATGCTCTTGAAAAATTTCAATAAAAGAAAGACAAAGATTCATGTGTATTTGAAAAAATTGATGAATTTATTGGAAATCATTTCGATCTCCGATGAAATTCAAAATTCACAGTTTCTTTCATTTCTGGTGGGATTGTACCTCCAGAGTGACATTCATTACAGATTCCGATCGTTGATTCTTTATTCCTCCCTGCAACCATGTCTGACCTTTGATCAGTGTCAACGTCGTTTAACTTTTCCATAAACGATTGGAATCCATGGGATGCTGGGTCCAGCATTGAAACGAAGAATGCAATTTACATTCTTACGTACCACCGTGTGTGTCATATAACTGTACAGAGACACATAATCGTTTACACATCGAGGAGTATGTACAAGGGAGACGCGTATTATATTATATATTTACACGGTATTTTGCAACTTGGCAAAGAGGTAACAAATTCGCGCTGCAACCTTTTTCGAGCTCTCGACGCACACACACCAGAGTTTCGCGTTTTTTACGGGAGAACGAAGGCTGCAAAACTGCCAGAGGGCGTCAAAGAGAATCGCAAATCGAGAAGCATCTCGAGGCTCGAGACACCCAAGACGATGGTAACTCGAGGATTCAGTGCCTTCCAGATACGATAATATCCATGAGAAGTTCACGACGATTTTCATGAGATAATTTAAGTAACATTGTAGGTAGGTAACGCGACAACACATTAGGGTGTCCTTTATTCACGAAGTTGGCTGTTTTCACTTGTTTTCAACGTCTCAAAGTATACATTGCGGCGTAAAAATAATAGATTCAGAGATAATTTTGGAAACCAACCAATTTTTGCAATTATTTACAGACTTTTTATAGAGAGAGATTGAAAATTCAACATTTTTGCCGAAAGATTGAAACTGTCGCCAAGTTTTTTTTTTCCTCGAGGTCTTAATTATCTGAACAAATATAACAAGGAGCATCCTGCAGGTTATCCAAATTTTCTTCTGGATTTCAATTTTTTTCTCGCTCATAATATTCAATGAATCCTCAAAAAATGTCAATTCTGCTCCAATTCTTTCATAAGAACAAGTTTTGAAGTTTGTTTTTCGAAAAAAAAAAAATTATCACCGCAATACAAAGAATTCGCCCATTTAAAAGGATCATAGTGAAAAAAACATGAAATATACAATGTGCAACAGTCCCATGATGCTTGTGGTACAAAATATTGGCACTTTTTTTCAAGATCAAGAGGCAAGATTTTTCTTTTTCTTTTTTTCCAAGTTTCCAAGTTTCCAAGTTTAAAAAGTCAACTTGGGAAATAACGGACACCCTAACTTGTATATACTCTGTTAAGTATATAATCACTCTCTCTCTCTCTCACTCGCTCTCGCGATCTTTGCACATTTTGATAATCAAACGATGTTCGTGATAGGGAATGTAAGCAGCGATACCTCCCGGAGCATCTGTCTTCGTATTAAACAATAATTATGGGTTTCGGTTATCTCCCGAGGTTATAATTTGCTCAATTGATTGCACTCTCGTACATGCTTGGAGTACGGGACTCTTGTGTATATATGCGCATTATATATTATTTGTTACGTGAAAGGTACGATGTTACCGCAAGAAACGTTGTTTACGCGTCGCTGCTAATCGCGAAAATATGTTTGTTAGAAATTAACAGCGTAAATGTTATCTTGCATAACGGAATATCGTGCCACAACAGTGTATACTCGAATTTAAAAAACCTCCGCCTCGCATAACGCACCGTTAACCGCCGTACGGGCAATTTGTTTTTCATGTACTTGCGTAATGTCGAATTTGTAACAATCTCGTTGGACACAGCACTGTCGTTTTTGTTTATAATTAAATATGACGGAGGCCTCGTTATTGACTCGAGAGTTATACCGGATTTCACGTTCGCTCTCTCGGCAGAACGACATTTCACGAATAAATTTATCATTTCGAGACACACGAAACGTCTCTCGTGCGATCGAACGTTGCTCTCCATCTTTTTTTCATCGTCGAGTTTCGTTCGAATGATCGCGCTCGGGAAATAATATCGCGAGGGGGAAAATGAGGTCTCCGAGTTTCGATAAGTGTCGGAAAAGGAGAGAGAACAACATGAAATCCTGCAAACGATGACGAATTACGAGACGAACGTCTCAGGTTTTTTTTATGAAAGATCGGAGACTTTTTATCTTAAATTTCTTTCTGACTCCTGGCTCCTTTATATTTTTTTTACGTCTGTTGAAATCTCGTGTACGAACGAGAACGAGAGATCTTACATCCTTCGGTTCTGACGAGGTGAATTACGATGAGAATTTTTTTTTTCCCATCATTCGTTCCAGTCATTCGTTTCGGTTGTTGGAATCGATGAAACTTTGTCGATCGGAAGAATTGAATATCACGATTACATGGATAATTAACCCTGCGAGGTCGCGATGCAATTTCACTGGCCATTGAAGTCATAAAAAATACGAGAGCCTTCAAAGGACGTACTCGAATCCGGTAAACTTGTGAAATTAATACTGTTCTTCCGTCACGATCGTTGGAGCACGATGGAATGTTCATGAGTGTGAAAAAGGCATCGTGTAAATTTGCAAATAAGCATTTTAGCTTCGGTACGTTAATTTTTCATTAAAATATTACTGTCGAACAAATTTGTTTTTACCCTCAATTAGATGAAGAAAAAAGCGAGTCAATAAGCCATGCAACTGTTTCGACATATTTGCGCCAGAGGGATAATGGAAAAATGATGAATTTATTCGTAGTACGTAAACGATTTTACATTTTTATCGCGTTTGCTTGGTTAATTCAGGACGATGCGTAATAGCAGTCCGATATGGACGTTAATTCATTCGCGACACAACGGCGTAACTTACTCGGACTAGCTTTAATTAAACATTGCGATATACCGATATGGAGACTGCAGGAAAGAGGGAGAGGAAGAGAGTGCGTGAGTAATTAAAAAAAAATCAAATTCCATCGTCTAAGACGTTCGTGTTTGCGTGCTAGAGAAGCTCACGGCCTGCATATATATTTATGCATCTTTACTTCATTTGTGTATTGCATTAATTACTGCTTTACTATTAATTTGGGAGGAAGAGAAAAAGCGAGAGGGATGAAGAAGGGGCTTTTAAGATTTCACAAAAGATAATAATTGAACAAAATTTTTATATAATTACACATCGAATATATTCTGGAAACTATTAATTCCATTTTGCGTCTTTGATGTTTTCGTGCTGGCATTTATTTGCTCACCGAAACTAATCCAGTACGTACAAAATTCAAGCAGTGCCATTTCATTAATTCTTACATCGCGGCAATATGCTTTGAGCAAATTTATGAGCCGTATCAATTTTTTAGGACTCTTCATTGAAATTTGCAGCTTTCGAAAAAGTTCAAGGAAAAAACCCAAAGGATGTATGAAAAAATTGGCAAAAATCGATGTTCCGACTTTGAACAACCGTCAAAATTCGGAAAATAAAGACGTCCATGCAAACCAAACGGCATTCAACTGCCTCAATGATTGACGAAAGAAGGAGCGCAGTTTGGAGTATTTATCTCAATTAGAAAAAAAATCACAAACATTTTAGTGAACCATCTCGTTATGGCAAGAAAGAGCGAAAAATATGTTGGATTACAAAACTCTCTTTCAAAGACTGTATCGATCTTTGTCTTTGAAAAAGATCAATAACATGGCTGAAAAAACTCAAAAAAACCAGTCTGATTATGATGATGATGTATCTATATAGCCAGAAGAATCAAACACTTTTACTTCGTGAGCAAATGCAGGACTATTTTTTAATCTACAGATTTGAAAGAGCAATAGCTCGGAACCATCGTGTTATCGCAAGATCAAATAATTAACGAGAAATATGTGAGTTCGCGCGCGATGTAGTCGCCAATAAATCACTGCTACAAATGCCTGCTGGTGTGATTGAACTCGTCACGCTGTAGAGCGCCAGTTGCACTCCAAGTTGACTCATTATCGCGTATTACGATCGAATTTTTTTGAATTCAATGAAACACTCCTATCGCCGCAGATATTAAGTAAAGTTTCGTTCGAGTTTAACCTTTTAAATTTTCTTTTTGCATCAAAGTGTCGACGTTGTGGAAGAAGGCTGTTTAAAAAGGCAAACTATTTCACGACGACTTTAGCCCCATAAACCCAGAAAAAATCGTCTACGACGAAAAAAAAATTGGACAAGTACTTTGTCGTGTGCTTGCTCTATTCTTTTATCACCCGCAAAACTGGACGCGACAACAAAAAACCTTTGATATCATTATATTGGTCAAGTTATGAATGTTTATCATGTAGTCACAAAAACCACACCACATGAGTAAAGCTGTTCGTAAAACGTGCATCACAAAAACCACACCATATGAGTAAAGCTGTTCGTAAAATGTGCAAAACCACTCCATGAAAAAAAGTACTTGGCGCATGTTTAATATACTTCATACTTTGTAGAAGATGTAACTCTTTTTTAGAATGCCGTATGATGTATATTAAAAATGCGCCAAGTACTTTTTTTCATGGAGTGGTTTTGCACATTTTACGAACAGCTTTACTCATATGGTGTGGTTTTTGTGATGCACGTTTTACGAACAGCTTTACTCATGTGGTGTGGTTTTTGTGACTACATGATAAACATTCATAACTTGACCAATATAATGATATCAAAGGTTTTTTGTTGTCGCGTCCAGTTTTGCGGGTGATAAAAGAATAGAGCAAGCACACGACAAAGTACTTGTCCAATTTTTTTTTCGTCGTAGACGATTTTTTCTGGGATATCATTCGTTTTGGTAAAGATTTAGTTTTACCAACAAAGTATATCGAATTTCTTAAATGAACTGATTTTAAATCAATATTGATAAAGAGAAATCGTTTGACTAATAACTTTACGATTGTGTCAAGTTGTTGTTAAGTTAATTGTTTTTCTTACCTTTGTCGATCTTGTTACTGTGAATTTTTTTTTTTATGTATTCGTTTTTATTTATTTTTTTTCTACGTTAAATTAACAGATGAGGTTATGTATGATACCGGTAAACTGAAACCACACTGTTTTTTAATGCACCATTAGCGATCTATGTGAAGTTGGCCATCTTTGTATGCATTTATTTTTGTTTCATCCAAATCTCACGTCGATGGTTATTTCATCAGATTTTATTTACGAAAATATTTTCATCTTACTGGAAAGGACTTTTCACTGCTTGAAATTCATAAGAGCTGACGTTTTTTTCTAATCCACATTTTATAAGTTTGTTCGAAGAGGTTAGAAAACGCGTATCGTAAACTCAGTTTTCGGGAAAAAGATACGTCGAGATACTCGAGATATGATATGAAGATACTCTCGTTCATTCCATTATACAGCATGTAAACGCGGTGGAAACTCGCCTTGCGTGACCGAAAACTAGTCGCGCTCATGAAAATCCGGCATGCGTGACATCTCAAGCAGACGCTACAGCGTCAAAACTAAGGCACGCATTGGAATCATGAAATTAATGAAACACGAAAATCCGACGTCTGGGCGCAATTTTATCGACACCAATCGACAGATCGTTATCACATTACCTTATGAAACTGTGATCAAAAGTTAATTTCATTCTTTAGATCGATCTAAAATTAATGGGAAAAGGTCGGCAATGCGCGTGAAAGTAGTTTGTTCGGGAAAAGATACTCGGCGAGCCTCGGGACACGTACTTGTCCCGAGACTCTGCCGAGTCTCTTGATCAAAGAGATATTTCAGTGGAAATCAAACGATCGAGCATTATTAATTTACAAAAGTCAAACGAACATTCACTCCCTTTTGCGTAAGCGTATGTATATCAGTGTTGTTTATGCATGATGAATTTATGGATGCAAATGCACATAAACTGCGCCATTATGTGCAATGACCCGTCGTTGAGAATACATCGAGTATACCTCCGGGCTATTTTCATCGGGTAATTAATTCCGTCGGTTAACCCTTCCCCAAGAGAGGGTTAATGTGGAATCAATTACGCTGGTGGTATTGTATAATTAAAGCGTTAGAGGATATTGTATCGATTCATTAAAATTTATCCTCGTATACGATCCGGACTGTCATTTTCCATACGAATAAACATGCGGCATATACAGCGAGAGGGATAACCCGTAACCCTCTTACAGATTACAAAAAAAATTGCAGATCCTGCGCGCAAAATGCACGAAATATGTTACTTGAATTTCGAATTTAAAGAACGTTTTTCGATTATTCATGCGTTGAGCGAAAAATTATTTGGATGCTTCCGGGACTGAGAACGATTTGCCTAGAGATGGAAGAAGATTTCCAAGATCGTTCTCCCACTATTTTGACCCGAAGGAACGCCCTTGACCATCAGCGTATCATTTTGTCTTCGATTTTTGAAAAGTACGAGTTTAATTAGTGTTGGTGATAAAAATGACTTTTTTTCATCCAACCGTGCGTATTTGTGCAGCGGGAAAACCGTTTTCGTACATAGAATTCACCAGCAAAAATATATAACAGTTGATGTACGATCGAGGCTCTCGAAGTTAAACCTTGGTGCGTTCTCGATATCCACAGCGTTTGCAATAATTCACGGAAGATTTTATGCATCGTATAAGTCCGATGATAAAATCAAAATGGCGTCAATATATATACATGTACGTACGTATACGTGCAGTGCACGAATGGGAAAAGTCAGTTAGCGGATAAAGAGATTTAACGAGTGTATGAAAAGTTTTAGTGCGAAGAGTTGCAAGCCTCAGCGGAGTTCACTGCACGTGTAGATTACAAAAAAATATATACGCCATCAGCTGCTGTTCTCACACACGTGCACGAGAGTTTCCCCATCAAATGCATTTTTTTTGTTCAATTTTTTTAATTAAAACGACTTTTTCTACTATTTATTCGTGAAAAATGCCTGCTTTTGAACAGAAATCGATACTAATTTTCCACCATCTCGTTTTTCGCACGTTATAATTCTCCCTATCGATGTTACCCCCATTGGGCGCTTTTTTATCTTGCCGAGAAGCATAAGTGCTACGGGCTTCGTTCTTATTCTGAATAAAAATATTGCAATCGTCTTTGGATGGTTTTTTTTTAGAAAAATCAGGTTGATACTGTAATTGATAAATTCCATACATAACTGAACGTGTTTGCCAGTTAATTAATAAAAGAATGTGAATGGCGTTTTGACTTTGAAACTGCGAGGAAAATATTAAATCTCGGCTATTTACGGATAAAGAGGGGAAAACGAGGCCTCGTCGCGATTAATTTTCCGTCGCATGCCGAAGAAATTCACAAATGTTCAATCGAACGGGGCGTTGCATAATAATTTCTGTCTCGAACATCTTTATACAATCCGTAATCACAGGCAGATGTGTAATTACGTAATATCGATTAATATTTACGAAAACATCGTTTTGTTCGGCGTTCGAAAATTGTTAATTATCGCTATTGAGAGAAGAGATGTTGCATCAAATTCATTTATGTTTTCGATAAACGACTGGACAGGTGTGCTGGACAGCAATGGAAATCGCGACCGCAAGCGGATGAATGCACCCTCGTTTTCCTCCTCTCGCGCCCGGACTCATTAAACTCCGTTATTATTTTTTAATCAAGCTGTTACGAAAGATTCATCAGCTGGTGAGCAGAAATTCATGGAATTACATTGCGGAATACATCTCGTCCGTTCGATCGATCGAAGGAGCAAGAAGAGAGCGTTTT
This sequence comes from Heteropelma amictum, assembly GCA_959613375.1. Lineage (NCBI taxonomy): Eukaryota > Metazoa > Arthropoda > Insecta > Hymenoptera > Ichneumonidae > Heteropelma > Heteropelma amictum. The sequence continues at coordinate 3,609,105 of OY390727.1, forward strand.
TGAAAAATGTAAATTGAATTAAAAGATAATAAATCAAGAGATTAAAATACTTCTTCAAATATTGACAAATATTCGTGAAAATTTGGTTTTGCGAATTTTTTTTTCCCAATAATCAGGCATGGATCCATGCACAATTCCGACAGGATCAACATGTTTCGAATTTTCGGCGCGTCATACAAGTTTTTACAGATTGGATGGCAAATGGACCGTTGCGAGTGCCTATCGCGATGAGACAACTATCTTAAGTGTACCTGCTCTTGGAGCAAAACGAGAAAAAATCCGACAAAAACGCGGATGAGAGAACATTTTTGTATAGTGAGTGTAAAGGGTGATTCGCGGCGTTGTGTTGGCGGCAGCGTGTGCCTCCGGGCCACGCGGCGACTCCCTCATCTCGCACTTAATTGTTTATTGCTCGAGCGAAAATGTAATTTCTGTCGAGCTCGAGACCGCCGGAAGCTAAACTGTTAAATGGTAGAACGAGGGTATAAAAGAGAGGAAGAGAGAGAACGAGGGAGAGAAAGATGAGGGTGAAAAGGAGCTGTTCCGAGACAGCACGATCGCTGGGGTGGAGACTGAGAAAGAGTTTCGCCTCTCTCTCCTCCCCTCGAGAGATGTGTAACACCCCATCCTTCTCCCTCATACTTACACATTCTCGTCTACGTACTTCTCGTCTTGGAAGCGAGAACGGAGCGCGGCCCTAAATCTCTGCTTGGCAATTAAACGCCGGTGAAGATTACAGCGAGGAAGAGCAGAGTCCGCGCGCTTGAGCTATATCTTCCTTCGGAGGGCCTTCGCCTCCTCTCTGTTCCCATATATAATGAAACGAGGTTGGAGCTTGCACGAACACGAATCTCTGACCGAAGGGCTATCAGCTCACGCGAGAATGCAATAGAATATACCAAGAGCACACACGATGTTTATTTTTAATAAAATTTTATTCCGAATGATCTTTTCCACAAAAGGCTACAAAAAATCAGAGAGTGGATTCACAATGCTCCGACGACTATATGCGGATGATCGAAGGTAGGTTAACCAAAGAGGACACGATAGATTCCGAATAAAAAAATGCGATAAAAGGCGCAGAAGTGCATTTTTATATATATCACAAGATTTAACGTGATACGAACGTTGATCAATTTCACGATTTTTTTGAAATTATTTTTTATCTCCAAACGCAAATCAATCGTGATTCTTGTTTCGTTCGATGCGTTTACCGCGTGTACGTATAATTTTCCAGTTGGAATAACATTAATCTGTGAATAGTCGTTGCAGTTTTGTTAGGAATAATGATTCGACGTGTATATCTGCCGATTCGAGACAGGTAAGCCGAACATTTTCACGCTCCGTCTGACACTGACGTCGACATTCAGCAGCAAAGGCCGTGCGTGGCGTGTCGGTTCTCCGACCCTCGCTTCATTCTGTCAAACACGTGTATGTACATGTACAGGGTATTACACAACTGGACGCTGATGATCGAGCTCTACATCAGGGACAAAGTTTCAGGTGGAAACGTCTTTGGGCACTTTTCGATACGACGAATTCCCGTTGAGTTATTCATTAAAATAGTTGGACCAATAGGACGCGTGCGGTAGGAGGACGGAATTTTATCTTGAATCTAACTTTGGCTTTGAATTATCAACATCGAGTTTTTGGACATCCTGTACATCTGCGTATATACAGGCAGCCCTCCTTTCATTTGGTCCATACGCGTATATATTCCCTCTCGAGTTGTTCTCTCTGTGGTGATGCAATCCGAGCTTGCTTGTATAGCAAAGCGTAATTAGGAACGAGAGGTCGTGTTCGAATAACCAGAGAAGAGAGAGAGAGAGAGAGATCATGGAGAGGAGGCTGGAGAGAAACTCGAATCGAGTCTTCATCATCGTGCATCCTAGGAGAGTTGTATGGAGGAGTAGTGCACTTGAATTAATTTAACATCCTCCACGATTTGCATTTGCGAGTGCGAGAGCAGTCGAGTGGGCTGATCCCTCGGGCTAACCCTCGACGTGTATATCCTCACTGAGTTATCGAGAACTCATCGTTGCCAGTATCAGTATATGTATATTATATGTATAGCTCGTTAATGCACACACGTTTTCACATGATATGTTAAATATAACGAGAACACGAAGGATCACAGGCCTGATTTCCTGTATGTTTGTTATAATTGCTCAACTGTCGCTTTGATTTTCGTCCGACAATATTAAGCATGTTCTATGGAGGTACAAGCCAAGCAAAAACCTGACGAATAGAATCGTGAATTTCGAGCACTCGGAATGAGTTGAGGAAATCCAAAAAACAAATAATTTATACAAATCTTGCCAGGTTCAACGATTTCTGTTAATAATAATATGGAACAGCTGTATATTGTGGAATTATTTCACAAAAAACTTTGTGAAAAAATTCGACGATTTTCCGTCGTTCCAATTACGCTGTTCGAGTATCGAAAAATTCACGGCTATTAGAATGGCAACCATCCAAATTTATCTCGTATGAAAAAAAAATAATTTCCACGTTTTCATCAAGGATTGTACCCTTGGAATGTAACCCCAAAGAGAATAACGAAATTTTATTTCTTTACGGTAAAACGAATCAAGCAGAAATTTCAAGCAAAATGCTCTCATTGAATTCTAAAGAATTCATCCACGAAATCACCGATTAAATCCGTTACCGGTCTGGAATTACGTACATGTCAAATAAGACGGAGTCGTTAATCCTCGAAGAGAATTGTTAAATTGCTAAAAGAATCGTGCGATCTTTTAGACACAAATCTTACGTAACGAATGTACATTAGAAACCATGCACATGTATATAAAAACGTCGAGTTTGCCGTATTGATGGGCCGGAAGTTTCGTGTGTCGAGACACATTTGTTCGGCCATTAATCGAAACCAGCACGAGAACTCCCCGCTTTTGTTCACTCGTAAACCAGCACACCCCCCCCCACACACACACACACACACACATATACGTATAAAAGCTTTCACCTTTGTCTTTTAACTCAATGGCGTGTACATTTCCCATCTTTTTCCCTCATTCGGCTGGTGGTCCGGCCACGGGACGCGTTTTATAGTACAGGTCCGACGCAGCCAAGAACGGCAGCGGGAAAACGGCAGGCATGCCTCGACCCCAAAGCGTTCACGGGTAAAGTAGCACCCGGAGCTTCGCAAGACCCTGAGGGTGATTTATCCTCGTAGTCGGCCCCCGGGCCACCGCCTCCCTAATCTCTTCTCGCGCGTCTCCCGCGCGTTAACCCCGCGTTATCCTCTCTGTTCATCTTCTTGACTCTTGGCCCTTACTTCCTACTCGGCGCGAGACAGTGGAGCACACGTACGTGTACACGGCACAGCCCATACATTTCCCATACAACTTTCCCACTTTTGCTCCCTTCTTTCCAGCTCGCGATTTTTCCCTCCTCTTGTCTTTTCTCTCGCTCGGTTTTTTCCGCTTCCTCGCCATCGTTGAGACACACTGCAAAGAGAGCAGAAAATCCCTCTCCACTTTGCACGGTCTATACACCGGCAATGAATCACTTCTTCTATCTGCACCCAGAGCATCCTCTGGGATTCGTTTAGCTCTCCGATACGCAATAGTGAAAGAAAATAACACGTTGCCATGACAAATCTACGCCGCTAAACAACCTCCCTCTGGTTATACTCGTGACAGATTTCGATTCCTCCTTCCGCTCTCGAATATATATGGCGTTCAACCGTTTCGCGCTCGACGATTTTTCCTGCCGTAACGAGAGCGGAATTAATTTTTCAAAGGGGATGTACATTTATCGAGCGGTTAATTGTTTTAAACGAAAATTTCGCGGTGCTTTACGATTTTATCGAATCATCGGAATACAGGCGATGTTGATCTTGAAATATTCGGACGATGGGATAGGCAACATATTTGAAGAATTCATTGATAAAGCGGAGCAGGTTTACGAAGGAAAAGTTAAATAATTTCCTTCTCGCGTAGCTATAGAACGACGTGTATCATTTTAAACGTTTATCATGAAAATTACGACATTTTTTGAGAATTTTTTTCAGCATCGCATTGCATAAAAATTCATTGCAAAGTAAAAGGAAACAAAAGGAGATTCCGTCGAGGGTGATATCGCAAATTTAAAAGTACGACGGTGATTTGTGCTTGGTTAGAAAAAAAAAGACAGATGCTCTCTCGGGATGCTGGAAGCAATGTGCAATGGTACTCTGAAATTTTATTTCGTGCTCTCGAGAACTGAACGCGATATCGTCGAGGTGGATCGTGGGATCGTTTTGGAGTTTGGCGAGCGATATATTTGTATATAATAGCATATGAAAGCACATCGGGTCCATCTTAATCGATGCTGACCTGAAAATACGGTGTATGCAATAGACTCTTGCGATTAGAGTGATTTAAACGCGATTCATCTTGTAGGTACATATTTCTTTTCCTCCCTCTCTCGTTGTGGTCCATCCATCTCTGTCCATTGAGAGTCTTCCTCCGCTCTGATCTCAGTATCGGTTGGAGGTAAACTTTCGCGTGAAATTTTCTCATCGAGGCCAAATATTTGCACCGAGGGTTTGCGTATACGCTCACGGTAAAAGGTCTGCACGCTAATGGTTGCGTAAACAAGTCAAGCCTGCGTCGACGCGACGTCTCAGACCGCGAGGACGTTATCAGAATCGTAGACGGCTGTCGGATATTCACCGGGAGCGGGAGCACATCGTGAGATACGACGAGCAAATGCGCAGCGCATATAACACGCATGTTGGGGTGCTCGTTAATTCCAAAGTTCACTTATTTCGCCACGTACGCTCTGAATCATCGGAAAATAATGTTGGAAAATAAATTTCGAAACCACATTAATCCCTGCCTGAATAACGATACTTTTTTCATTTAATTAAGGCTGTTCGAGACTCACAATCTCAACGTACCGATGATACGAGAAGCTGAAAAAATTAGTGATACAGCACGAGTGATTTTATAGACGGAAATAATATTCAAATAGTTATTGACGAATCAGTAAAAAGAACTCAAGTTGGGATGTAAAATAAATCTGTTGGTCCTTCTAGGCACACGTGAACTTTTTTAGAGTTTTCCCGAAGTTTTGCGATTTTTCCTTTACAGATTTTGGAAAATGTAGAAAAACGTTCAAATTATTATTTACGACCGTAATATACGAAAGCTTCTCATCAGGCGGAAGAAATTAGAATGCCATTGAAGAGGCTTTTCGAAAACAAGTCCTTCTAAATTTTATCCAAAGTCAATTCTTGACCGCTGATTACGAATTTTTCCCGAAAACTCGATATTTCAATGAGAAAATAGTAATTAATCGATAAAATTCGTATTATTGCATTTTCGGACGGAAATATTGGGTTTTCGATGAAATACCGGTGTGTTTCGTAATCAGCGTGAAAAAATACATCGATATGGACCATTAAAAATCATTCTTGTAATGCAAAATTTTTCGTCATTTTCTGCCGGATTGAGGTGGTTCACTAAAATGTTTGCCATTTTTTTTTCGTTCGAGATAGACGACCCGACTTGTGCTTATTCTCTTGGCAATTGATAAGGCTTTAAAATGCTGTTTGGTTTGTCTAGATATCTTAATTTTTCGATTTTTCGCAGATTTTTAAAGTAGGACCACCGATTTTCGCCAATTTTCAACATCGATTTTGAGGGTGAAGCAATGAAGCCATCGACATTTAACTTTCACCATTGTTTAAGTCTACTCGAGAGCTTTTCAAAACACCCCCAGAAAGTCTATGTAGCTTCATTAGGGAGGAAGTTATGATCATTTGAAATTCCGACTTTTCGACGATTCTGAAAAAGTGGCAAAAAATGAGTCAACATTTTTTTTACAAATTTTCAATATTTCAAAAGCTTATTCGATCGAAAATTTCCCGCTGATCACGAAACCCACCGACTTTTTCCCGAAAACTCGAAATATCAGTAAGAAAATTAAAAAAAACAGTCGAATTTAGAAAGCGAACGGAATTCGTTCTTTTTTTTTAATCTTTAGCTAAACTTTTAACCACGGAGAAGAATCGAGATCCGAATTGATACCTCTCGTACGGTTAATGGAGCGTGTGAAATACGAAGAGAAATCACGATGATGGAGATGTATATTTACAATCAAGATTTCCAATGATGCGAAAAAATCTCCCACAGCGTACAGGAGATTTAATTATCGATTGTTAATTGATACATCGATCAATTTGCAAACTGCGACACACTTATACATACATATATATATGTACATACACGCACACTCATATCGCATACGTACGTATGAAAAGGCGCGGTATATAATTTTGTATACAAATCATCTATCACGAGCTCTCGAGAGATTCTCGTCAGGTTGTTTGTTTCTGATGTATCTCTCGTCGCTTATTAACTCTCCGTGTTCGCATAAATTTCCCATACACATACGTACATGCCACGGTGTGTAACATTTTATCTCGACGCTATACGATCGATGCATTTATCGATTAGCCGCATCGCAGAAGAAGCAACAAGATTTCACGTGTGCATGAAAACTTAAGGGGCAGAGAAGAGAAAAAGAGTCAAATGTCTCGCTTTAATCACATGAAACTCGACGGCCGATGATTGCAAAAGATCTTTCCGATCCACCCACTCGCGAACACCACGGCTGATTGAGAATACGATAAAATACGGCGTATAATCTTGACTCATACGTAAAAGTTTGCAGATCGGCGCTGGACCATAACGACACAAATCTTTTACGTCTGAATCGAAGAGGCGTCCCATACGCTGTTTTAAGGGCTTGCGCACACGAGGTTTCACCGAAAGAATCTCGTCTATTCTACAGTCCTAATTTCGTAATAGCCACGAAAAGTCAAAAAACGATTGAGCCAAATATCTTACCGGAAAATCATCTCGGCTTCATCTTTTGACTTGTAACTATTCAGCAAATTTCATCTATCACCGGAATGAAAAGAAAATGAAAAGATGCACCTATAATTTTGATTTCTCGTTTATTTTTCACCGTTATTCCGGTACAGTGGGTGTTTTAAGACTTTTAAAATGCCGTTGACCACAATTGATTCATCCGAAAAAAACGCTTCGTTGTTATCATACAGCGTGTGTACATAAAATCTGGAGCACTTTAAAATGCAATGCCATTCGACTGCAATGTTTCTTCGATCCATGCGCGATCTTCCTCCGTAAGTATCGACCAGACCGTTGGGCCGGAAGAGGTAAGGCAGTAGGGGTGCGATGACATAAGACCGATTAGATAGTAGTGCTGAGAATATGGATAAAGCGCTTGGACCAAGGGGTTTCCAAAAGTCGCCTGTTGATAAAAACACACACGAAGATACTTTCATTTTAAATCACGCAATCAGGGATCTAGAGAAGAATTCACGTGGGGCGATACAAAATTCGCCTTTCTGGTGCCAACTGATTCGTTGTCTAAAGCTTGATGATCTTGAGTGAAATAAAGTAATGGATGAACGTTTTTATGAGCTTTGTACCTGGCAATCGAAGTCGCGCGGTACGGGTTCGCCACATTGAATATTCCCCTCCAATGGTGATCTAGACCGTCCGACCTGGTCCAATTTTTCGCCGCACTCCGTATTATTAATCATGTGCAGTTCTGCTCTTACCGTTTGTTCACCACCTGGCGAGAAAAATAGGAATTTCACGAAATCAGTCGCGAAATTCGATTGATATTCAATTAAATGTCGCGTTTCCGTCTCATTTTATAAACCACACTGAAAAAAAGGATTGGTAAATTCAATTTAATATTGTTCAAATCAACCAAATTTCGCGGTCACAGGTGGCGAAACAAATATGTAGTTGATTTAAACAAATAATTACGTTGAATTGAAAGTATGAATTCTGTTATGACAACCAAATCGTGATTTGGTTTAACCAAATTTTCAGTAGACCCAACCAAATATACAGTTTTTCTGATCCTGTGGATTACTTAATTTGATCGTATGTTAATTTGCAGAACACAAATTACTGAAATAAATTGACCATACATATGCTGAATTTTAATTCAATTTTATTATCAAGCTACGTATTAATTATATATGAGTATATAAATATATATTTTTTAACAGTGAAGTAAACATATATTTATATACAAATATATATTTTTCATATATATAAATATATATGTATAGCGTATCCGCTATGAAGCAGAACCAGCTTTTTGGCCACCCTCCGAACGAGGGCCGTTCGGTTTTCGAGCAAGCGCATCGGACGTCAAATCCGGTATATAAAAATCGTCCTCAAATTGAGAACAATAACAATCGTTGCTATGCTTCTATATATGTTTTCCCTGGCTCGAGGTCGCTTGGGAGCGAAACGGTGGCCATGCGCCGCACTGCGGCCAATGCACGAACTTCTCGCTGCTATCGCAATCATGAATTGAACCAACTAATTTTAAAGAGTATATTCAAACAAATGTTGAAGAGAGCTCAACGCATAATTTACTCAAACTAACGACGAGAATCATTCTAATGTATATCATTTGACTAGATTTGTTGAACTAAATAATTGTTACTAATTATTTTGTTGAAACAACCATTACACGTCAAATGATAGTCATACTGAACTTTTTGTACAGTACCTCAATTTCCATTTCGCCACGTGTCAGAAGTAATTATCTTAAAAATAATTCTAATATAAAAACACATAGTATCGTTTTTTTTTTCAAACAGGCCATAGCTGATGACTAAGTTCAATTTGAAAAAATATTTAGTTAATGGAAACAAAATATAGTCAAATTTACCAAATGTGCTACTAACCAAATAGCACGGTTGAAATAGCTAAATCGATTTAGTCGATCTAACCATTCTGCGATTGATTCAACCAAAATATGATCCATTCTATCAAATTTCGGTTGACCAAATTTGTAAGGTTGAATTTACGAAACCTTTTTTTCAGTGCAGAAGAATTAGAAAATTTATTATACGCATCAACCTTATGGGCGAGTGTAAAGGCGCCATCATAGTGTAGATGTACACGTTACGATTACTTACCGTACATCCTCCATCTGCCGGGTACATAGTTTTCCTCCATGAAGAATGGATTTACGCCCAACAGGCATACGACGTCAACGTTACGAACTGACGGTATGGGTTTCTCGAGAATCAGAATACCAAAGTTATGTCTACGATTCTCGCCGTCGAAATCCTTGTGGATTATAATTTGGCTGACGTCTTGACGCTCTTCAAACTCATATTCGCGATAAGGATCCGATCGTCCAGCAATGACCTCGATGGCCGCAGGATCTTCTCTGTTAAAGTATTGTTATTTTTAATGGTATTCATCCGCATCGTGCTTTTTCATTCCATTTCATAAGTAAATGTTGATTGTTGAGGAAAATCACTTACCCAACAACGCAGTGAGCTGCAGTGAGCACTACTTGAAGATGAATTAGAGCACCGTCGCACCGATTTTGATTTTGATTTTTGAAGTTTACATTCACCAACCACCCAAATTCATTATAATATGAATGAGGCTCCTCCGGGGATGCCACGAACCTGACGCGCTCTCCACACCGGAGCGTATCGCTACGACCTATAAGTGAATAAAAAATCGTTGGGTATACAAATTCAGCTAGGAACGGCGTGAATTTCATTTTTGATTGTCGATCAAAGTTCAAACATATATGCTCAAGGAAAAGCTTGTCGTATATCATTTTAAGAGCTAATCATCGTTAAAAATTCATTAATTGCCTCAATATTATCATACCGTCAGTGCTTGATACGCGTATAAAAAATAACGATATAAATAGATAATTGACTCATCGTCATTCCACCCTTCAACTATATTATTGCCATTTTTGTCTCTCGTTTCGTTGTAAAGTTCAACGAACAGGATTATATACCGGAATATGGTTGGGGCCAGTTTTTATTACTTCAATACTCGGTGTTTTTCGTATAGTAACAATGAGTAATTGTCAATATCCGTGAAAGAACGGTACCTTGCTTGGCGTCAGCGTCATTGAGCAACTTAATTAGCTCCTCCGGCGACAAATTCTGTTCAGCTCCGTATTTCCGCTCTTCGGGTGTCAGGTCGTCTTGTGACTGTCGCTCTCTAGCGTGACAGTTGCTGCTCAATATCAGAGCTGACAATAAAATCAATTGCCACATTTCAATTTCGTTCCTCAACTTTAGCGAGTCAACTTTGATCTGTAAACAAGTTAATAGAGAAAACATATTACCACAACCGTGTGAAAACATCAATAACGCCACTTGGCGCTGAGTGTACGCGTTATCTGACGAAATATACACCGTTTTTGTCCGCGTGTTTTTCCCTCGGCCTTTTCAAATGGACCCGCAATTGCGATTCCAAAGATTTTATATACGCAAAGAGATTCGTGCAAAGAAAATTCAACGATGAAACGCATGTGCATTCATCATTGTATTGCTCGTAAGCTTGTGTATCATATGGACTCATTGTCCGTCATTTGCCCCGGACTAAGTTATAGAAAGTGTCATTCTTTCGTAGCATTTGTCGCAAAGCATGCATTTTCGATGACTGCCCCTTGTGGAGGGTGCCGATGCCATCGATGGCGCGGAAACACTCGGGCGCCAATAACCGAGAGAGGCCTCGGAAAGAATCTTTTTCGAAAGCGGACGATTGTCGATAATGACATGATGAAGTTATCTTCTGTCGCGATTGATACGATACTCGTTTCTACAAATTTGAGTGACATCTTGCGTTCTGACGGTCGTACGCTTAGCGAGTTACAGAAATAAATTTGAAAAATATTTTACTCACAAGAATGAACTGCGTCCGTGACGTTATAACGACGACTCTTCAGTAGACTGAAACAAGACGAACTTCGAATCTCGCGATATCTTTTGCACTGAGCTTCCACGGATGCCATCAGCCTTATATACTTCTCGTTCTAGCCGCATACGTTTTGGCACATTATATAACCACCTGACGTTTCCTTATGTTCCACGAGTTATAGCTGCATGCTTATTGGCGAACACTGTATTGTTATAAATTGAAAAAAATACTTTTCACCGATAAGTTCTCTTGTTTCCAGGAAAAATAAACGAAATGCAGCAGCGGCAATCTTTTCTTTACAATTACTGTGACTTTTATGTTGATACACGATGAGGTGGTTGCAAAAACTAGCGATACTCCGGAGCATACATATTGCCCAATGGGGCTATACTATGGTCGCTAAATGCAAAAACGATTCAATATCGGAAAATTGGGTGAACTAAATCAATAAGAATTTGCTGCTCTCGGGTCCGGGAATCTTTCGTTTGCCGGCAGTCGCTTAATTAATCAAGTGACGAATTTTTTCGCAGCCGTGACGAAATAAATATATATATCTAATGAATGTGCGAATGCGCGAGGGTACAATAAACCCTCCGCATCTTGATTACCGTACAAGCAATAATATTTCGTCGTGTACCTACACCGTATAGCTTAACGCGTCATCCGCGCAAACTGCGTTTTTAGCATTTTTTACATAACTTCGGTATTTGCGTGAACGAAATGACATATATGACAGCGAATATAGAGTCGGAAAATATAAAAATATGAACACAAAGAGTGCGCTGTAAAGCGCTCCTGACATGATTTACGACGGCGATGGCTGCGAATAAAAGAAACACGTGATGTCAGCACAGGCAGCGATGTCAGCAGAGGGAATGGCGAATTTTCATGCTGCGCAGTAGCCGCGAGAAAAATAATTTTATTTCACAAGTTTTTCAAACCGAAACTCAATGACGCTTCACGATGCATCGGTCGAGTTATGAGACAACCGGTGTGCGGATGTGTAATAATTGCGTGTTATCTTAAATGTAGCATATACCACATGCCCTTTTACAGCATTAAACATGGATGTTAACCAAAAGTGCGTTTTCAGCATATTTTGCAAAAACCATTGTCAAGCAATCTGTCGGAGTATATGGGAGCAAGATCGACGATTTGATTTATTTCCTTTACGCGGAGAAATCGAAAATGCACATGCAGAGTATGTAGAAAATACCGCGGTGACATAGATCGGAAAAATCCTGAGAAAAAATGAGCTTAGAAAACGCTGGCTGACTTGATTAAATCGCTATCGAAGCGGATAATAATTTCAATTTCCACGTTTTCAACTTCGTTCGTCGGCTTTAGCGAGTCAACCTCAATCTGTTAACAAGTGAATGAAAAAAAAACACGTAACTTTAGCATAACACCATGAAAAGCGCAAAACAGCTCTTGGCACTGAGTGCACACGTCATTCTCGACAAAATATACGCGGTCTCGATCCAGCAATTGTCTTTTCTACCGGGTCCTTCAATCATACTATCTCCCGCCAATAGGATTATGACAAGATCTTATATGCGCGAAGAGAATCGTGCGAATAAAATTCAACGAAACGTGCGCTTCTTTCGTTCATTTGTCATTAAGCATTTTCGATGACTGCCCTAGTTGTGCAGGGCGCTGAAGTCATCGGTGCCGTGAAACCAAGGGGCTTCCGCGGAAGCATCTTTTTACAATTTCAACTTATCGATTCTCAACCGATCGAGATTGCTCATCTTTCATCAACATGATCACAGAGGTTCCTAGAAAGTTTTACTTTCATCTTTTGAATCGGTCAAATTTTCGGATTCAGTGGGTAATACACACAGTATGTAATAACGCTTCATATAATAGCCTTGCCCTATATACTCTACTATATTACAATTTACATTTACATTCATACAATATTTATATTTATACAATTTTCCCATACATCCCCCTTTGCGTTTTTTTCGCCAATTTTCAACATCGATTTTGAGGATGAAGCAATTGACCCATCGACATTTAACTTTCACCATTGCTTAAGTCTACTCGAGAGCTTTTCAAGACACCCCCAAAAAGTATATGTAGCTTCATTAGGGAGGAAGTTATGATCATTTGAAATTCCGACTTTTCGACGATTCTGAAAAAGTGGCAAAAAATGAGTCAACATTTTTTTTACAAATTTTCAATATTTCAAAAGCTTCTTCGATCGAAAATTTCCTTCTGATCACGAAAGCCACCGACTTTTTCCCGAAAACTCGAAATATCAGTAAGAAAATAAAAAAAAACAGTCGAATTTAGAAAGCGAACGGAATTCGTTCTTTTTTTTTAATCTTTAGCTAAACTTTTAACCACGGAGAAGAATCGAGATCCGAATTGATACCTCTCGTACGGGTAATGGAGCGTGTGAAATACGAAGAGAAATCACGATGATGGAGATGTATATTTACAATCAAGATTTCCAATTATGCGAAAAAATCTCCCACAGCGTACAGGAGATTTAATTGTCGATTGTTAATTGATACATCGATCAATTTGCAAACTGCGACACACTTATACATACATATATATATGTACATACACGCACACTCATATCGCATACGTACGTATGAAAAGGCGCGGTATATAATTTTGTATACAAATCATCTATCACGAGCTCTCGAGAGATTCTCGTCAGGTTGTTTGTTTCTGATGTATCTCTCGTCGCTTATTAACTCTCCGTGTTCGCATAAATTTCCCATACACATACGTACATGCCACGGTGTGTAACATTTTATCTCGACGCTGTGCGATCGATGCATTTATCGATTAGCCGCATCACAGAAGAAGCAACAAGATTTCACGTGTGCATGAAAACTTAAGGGGCAGAGAAGGGAAAAAGAGTCAAATGTCTCGCTTTAATCACATGAAACTCGACGGCCGATGATTGCAAAAGATCTTTCCGATCCACCCACTCGCGAACACCACGGCTGATTGAGAATACGATAAAATACGGCGTATAATCTTGACTCATACGTAAAAGTTTGCAGATCGGCGCTGGACCATAACGACACAAATCTTTTACGTCTGAATCGAAGAGGCGTCCCATACGCTGTTTTAAGGGCTTGCGCACACGAGGTTTCATCGAAAGAATCTCGTCTATTCTACAGTCCTAATTTCGTAATAGCCACGAAAAGTCAAAAAACGATTGAGCCAAATATCTTACCGGAAAATCATCTCGGCTTCATCTTTTGACTTGTAACTATTCAGCAAATTTCATCTATCACCGGAATGAAAAGAAAATGAAAAGATGCACCTATAATTTTGATTTCTCGTTTATTTTTCACCGTTATTCCGGTACAGTGGGTGTTTTAAGACTTTTAAAATGCCGTTGACCACAATTGATTCATCCGAAAAAAACGCTTCGTTGTTATCATACAGCGTGTGTACATAAAATCTGGAGCACTTTAAAATGCAATGCCATTCGACTGCAATGTTTCTTCGATCCATGCGCGATCTTCCTCCGTAAGTATCGACCAGACCGTTGGGCCGGAAGAGGTAAGGCAGTAGGGGTGCGATGACATAAGACCGATTAGATAGTAGTGCTGAGAATATGGATAAAGCGCTTGGACCAAGGGGTTTCCAAAAGTCGCCTGTTGATAAAAACACACACGAAGATACTTTCATTTTAAATCACGCAATCAGGGATCTAGAGAAGAATTCACGTGGGGCGATACAAAATTCGCCTTTCTGGTGCCAACTGATTCGTTGTCTAAAGCTTGATGATCTTGAGTGAAATAAAGTAATGGATGAACGTTTTTATGAGCTTTGTACCTGGCAATCGAAGTCGCGCGGTACGGGTTCGCCACATTGAATATTCCCCTCCAATGGTGATCTAGACCGTCCGACCTGGTCCAATTTTTCGCCGCACTCCGTATTATTAATCATGTGCAGTTCTGCTCTTACCGTTTGTTCACCACCTGGCGAGAAAAATAGGAATTTCACGAAATCAGTCGCGAAATTCGATTGATATTCAATTAAATGTCGCGTTTCCGTCTCATTTTATAAACCACACTGAAAAAAAGGATTGGTAAATTCAATTTAATATTGTTCAAATCAACCAAATTTCGCGGTCACAGGTGGCGAAACAAATATGTAGTTGATTTAAACAAATAATTACGTTGAATTGAAAGTATGAATTCTGTTATGACAACCAAATCGTGATTTGGTTTAACCAAATTTTCAGTAGACCCAACCAAATATACAGTTTTTCTGATCCTGTGGATTACTTAATTTGATCGTATGTTAATTTGCAGAACACAAATTACTGAAATAAATTGACCATACATATGCTGAATTTTAATTCAATTTTATTATCAAGCTACGTATTAATTATATATGAGTATATAAATATATATTTTTTAACAGTGAAGTAAACATATATTTATATACAAATATATATTTTTCATATATATAAATATATATGTATAGCGTATCCGCTATGAAGCAGAACCAGCTTTTTGGCCACCCTCCGAACGAGGGCCGTTCGGTTTTCGAGCAAGCGCATCGGACGTCAAATCCGGTATATAAAAATCGTCCTCAAATTGAGAACAATAACAATCGTTGCTATGCTTCTATATATGTTTTCCCTGGCTCGAGGTCGCTTGGGAGCGAAACGGTGGCCATGCGCCGCACTGCGGCCAATGCACGAACTTCTCGCTGCTATCGCAATCATGAATTGAACCAACTAATTTTAAAGAGTATATTCAAACAAATGTTGAATAGAGCTCAACGCATAATTTACTCAAACTAACGACGAGAATCATTCTAATGTATATCATTTGACTAGATTTGTTGAACTAAATAATTGTTACTAATTATTTTGTTGAAACAACCATTACACGTCAAATGATAGTCATACTGAACTTTTTGTACAGTACCTCAATTTCCATTTCGCCACGTGTCAGAAGTAATTATCTTAAAAATAATTCTAATATAAAAACACATAGTATCGTTTTTTTTTTCAAACAGGCCATAGCTGATGACTAAGTTCAATTTGAAAAAATATTTAGTTAATGGAAACAAAATATAGTCAAATTTACCAAATGTGCTACTAACCAAATAGCACGGTTGAAATAGCTAAATCGATTTAGTCGATCTAACCATTCTGCGATTGATTCAACCAAAATATGATCCATTCTATCAAATTTCGGTTGACCAAATTTGTAAGGTTGAATTTACGAAACCTTTTTTTCAGTGCAGAAGAATTAGAAAATTTATTATACGCATCAACCTTATGGGCGAGTGTAAAGGCGCCATCATAGTGTAGATGTACACGTTACGATTACTTACCGTACATCCTCCATCTGCCGGGTACATAGTTTTCCTCCATGAAGAATGGATTTACGCCCAACAGGCATACGACGTCAACGTTACGAACTGACGGTATGGGTTTCTCGAGAATCAGAATACCAAAGTTATGTCTACGATTCTCGCCGTCGAAATCCTTGTGGATTATAATTTGGCTGACGTCTTGACGCTCTTCAAACTCATATTCGCGATAAGGATCCGATCGTCCAGCAATGACCTCGATGGCCGCAGGATCTTCTCTGTTAAAGTATTGTTATTTTTAATGGTATTCATCCGCATCGTGCTTTTTCATTCCATTTCATAAGTAAATGTTGATTGTTGAGGAAAATCACTTACCCAACAACGCAGTGAGCTGCAGTGAGCACTACTTGAAGATGAATTAGAGCACCGTCGCACCGATTTTGATTTTGATTTTTGAAGTTTACATTCACCAACCACCCAAATTCATTATAATATGAATGAGGCTCCTCCGGGGATGCCACGAACCTGACGCGCTCTCCACACCGGAGCGTATCGCTACGACCTATAAGTGAATAAAAAATCGTTGGGTATACAAATTCAGCTAGGAACGGCGTGAATTTCATTTTTGATTGTCGATCAAAGTTCAAACATATATGCTCAAGGAAAAGCTTGTCGTATATCATTTTAAGAGCTAATCATCGTTAAAAATTCATTAATTGCCTCAATATTATCATACCGTCAGTGCTTGATACGCGTATAAAAAATAACGATATAAATAGATAATTGACTCATCGTCATTCCACCCTTCAACTATATTATTGCCATTTTTGTCTCTCGTTTCGTTGTAAAGTTCAACGAACAGGATTATATACCGGAATATGGTTGGGGCCAGTTTTTATTACTTCAATACTCGGTGTTTTTCGTATAGTAACAATGAGTAATTGTCAATATCCGTGAAAGAACGGTACCTTGCTTGGCGTCAGCGTCATTGAGCAACTTAATTAGCTCCTCCGGCGACAAATTCTGTTCAGCTCCGTATTTCCGCTCTTCGGGTGTCAGGTCGTCTTGTGACTGTCGCTCTCTAGCGTGACAGTTGCTGCTCAATATCAGAGCTGACAATAAAATCAATTGCCACATTTCAATTTCGTTCCTCAACTTTAGCGAGTCAACTTTGATCTGTAAACAAGTTAATAGAGAAAACATATTACCACAACCGTGTGAAAACATCAATAACGCCACTTGGCGCTGAGTGTACGCGTTATCTGACGAAATATACACCGTTTTTGTCCGCGTGTTTTTCCCTCGGCCTTTTCAAATGGACCCGCAATTGCGATTCCAAAGATTTTATATACGCAAAGAGATTCGTGCAAAGAAAATTCAACGATGAAACGCATGTGCATTCATCATTGTATTGCTCGTAAGCTTGTGTATCATATGGACTCATTGTCCGTCATTTGCCCCGGACTAAGTTATAGAAAGTGTCATTCTTTCGTAGCATTTGTCGCAAAGCATGCATTTTCGATGACTGCCCCTTGTGGAGGGTGCCGATGCCATCGATGGCGCGGAAACACTCGGGCGCCAATAACCGAGAGAGGCCTCGGAAAGAATCTTTTTCGAAAGCGGACGATTGTCGATAATGACATGATGAAGTTATCTTCTGTCGCGATTGATACGATACTCGTTTCTACAAATTTGAGTGACATCTTGCGTTCTGACGGTCGTACGCTTAGCGAGTTACAGAAATAAATTTGAAAAATATTTTACTCACAAGAATGAACTGCGTCCGTGACGTTATAACGACGACTCTTCAGTAGACTGAAACAAGACGAACTTCGAATCTCGCGATATCTTTTGCACTGAGCTTCCACGGATGCCATCAGCCTTATATACTTCTCGTTCTAGCCGCATACGTTTTGGCACATTATATAACCACCTGACGTTTCCTTATGTTCCACGAGTTATAGCTGCATGCTTATTGGCGAACACTGTATTGTTATAAATTGAAAAAAATACTTTTCACCGATAAGTTCTCTTGTTTCCAGGAAAAATAAACGAAATGCAGCAGCGGCAATCTTTTCTTTACAATTACTGTGACTTTTATGTTGATACACGATGAGGTGGTTGCAAAAACTAGCGATACTCCGGAGCATACATATTGCCCAATGGGGCTATACTATGGTCGCTAAATGCAAAAACGATTCAATATCGGAAAATTGGGTGAACTAAATCAATAAGAATTTGCTGCTCTCGGGTCCGGGAATCTTTCGTTTGCCGGCAGTCGCTTAATTAATCAAGTGACGAATTTTTTCGCAGCCGTGACGAAATAAATATATATATCTAATGAATGTGCGAATGCGCGAGGGTACAATAAACCCTCCGCATCTTGATTACCGTACAAGCAATAATATTTCGTCGTGTACCTACACCGTATAGCTTAACGCGTCATCCGCGCAAACTGCGTTTTTAGCATTTTTTACATAACTTCGGTATTTGCGTGAACGAAATGACATATATGACAGCGAATATAGAGTCGGAAAATATAAAAATATGAACACAAAGAGTGCGCTGTAAAGCGCTCCTGACATGATTTACGACGGCGATGGCTGCGAATAAAAGAAACACGTGATGTCAGCACAGGCAGCGATGTCAGCAGAGGGAATGGCGAATTTTCATGCTGCGCAGTAGCCGCGAGAAAAATAATTTTATTTCACAAGTTTTTCAAACCGAAACTCAATGACGCTTCACGATGCATCGGTCGAGTTATGAGACAACCGGTGTGCGGATGTGTAATAATTGCGTGTTATCTTAAATGTAGCATATACCACATGCCCTTTTACAGCATTAAACATGGATGTTAACCAAAAGTGCGTTTTCAGCATATTTTGCAAAAACCATTGTCAAGCAATCTGTCGGAGTATATGGGAGCAAGATCGACGATTTGATTTATTTCCTTTACGCGGAGAAATCGAAAATGCACATGCAGAGTATGTAGAAAATACCGCGGTGACATAGATCGGAAAAATCCTGAGAAAAAATGAGCTTAGAAAACGCTGGCTGACTTGATTAAATCGCTATCGAAGCGGATAATAATTTCAATTTCCACGTTTTCAACTTCGTTCGTCGGCTTTAGCGAGTCAACCTCAATCTGTTAACAAGTGAATGAAAAAAAAACACGTAACTTTAGCATAACACCATGAAAAGCGCAAAACAGCTCTTGGCACTGAGTGCACACGTCATTCTCGACAAAATATACGCGGTCTCGATCCAGCAATTGTCTTTTCTACCGGGTCCTTCAATCATACTATCTCCCGCCAATAGGATTATGACAAGATCTTATATGCGCGAAGAGAATCGTGCGAATAAAATTCAACGAAACGTGCGCTTCTTTCGTTCATTTGTCATTAAGCATTTTCGATGACTGCCCTAGTTGTGCAGGGCGCTGAAGTCATCGGTGCCGTGAAACCAAGGGGCTTCCGCGGAAGCATCTTTTTACAATTTCAACTTATCGATTCTCAACCGATCGAGATTGCTCATCTTTCATCAACATGATCACAGAGGTTCCTAGAAAGTTTTACTTTCATCTTTTGAATCGGTCAAATTTTCGGATTCAGTGGGTAATACACACAGTATGTAATAACGCTTCATATAATAGCCTTGCCCTATATACTCTACTATATTACAATTTACATTTACATTCATACAATATTTATATTTATACAATTTTCCCATACATCCCCCTTTGCGTTTTTTTCGCCAATTTTCAACATCGATTTTGAGGATGAAGCAATTGACCCATCGACATTTAACTTTCACCATTGCTTAAGTCTACTCGAGAGCTTTTCAAGACACCCCCAAAAAGTATATGTAGCTTCATTAGGGAGGAAGTTATGATCATTTGAAATTCCGACTTTTCGACGATTCTGAAAAAGTGGCAAAAAATGAGTCAACATTTTTTTTACAAATTTTCAATATTTCAAAAGCTTCTTCGATCGAAAATTTCCTTCTGATCACGAAAGCCACCGACTTTTTCCCGAAAACTCGAAATATCAGTAAGAAAATAAAAAAAAACAGTCGAATTTAGAAAGCGAACGGAATTCGTTCTTTTTTTTTAATCTTTAGCTAAACTTTTAACCACGGAGAAGAATCGAGATCCGAATTGATACCTCTCGTACGGGTAATGGAGCGTGTGAAATACGAAGAGAAATCACGATGATGGAGATGTATATTTACAATCAAGATTTCCAATTATGCGAAAAAATCTCCCACAGCGTACAGGAGATTTAATTGTCGATTGTTAATTGATACATCGATCAATTTGCAAACTGCGACACACTTATACATACATATATATATGTACATACACGCACACTCATATCGCATACGTACGTATGAAAAGGCGCGGTATATAATTTTGTATACAAATCATCTATCACGAGCTCTCGAGAGATTCTCGTCAGGTTGTTTGTTTCTGATGTATCTCTCGTCGCTTATTAACTCTCCGTGTTCGCATAAATTTCCCATACACATACGTACATGCCACGGTGTGTAACATTTTATCTCGACGCTGTGCGATCGATGCATTTATCGATTAGCCGCATCACAGAAGAAGCAACAAGATTTCACGTGTGCATGAAAACTTAAGGGGCAGAGAAGGGAAAAAGAGTCAAATGTCTCGCTTTAATCACATGAAACTCGACGGCCGATGATTGCAAAAGATCTTTCCGATCCACCCACTCGCGAACACCACGGCTGATTGAGAATACGATAAAATACGGCGTATAATCTTGACTCATACGTAAAAGTTTGCAGATCGGCGCTGGACCATAACGACACAAATCTTTTACGTCTGAATCGAAGAGGCGTCCCATACGCTGTTTTAAGGGCTTGCGCACACGAGGTTTCATCGAAAGAATCTCGTCTATTCTACAGTCCTAATTTCGTAATAGCCACGAAAAGTCAAAAAACGATTGAGCCAAATATCTTACCGGAAAATCATCTCGGCTTCATCTTTTGACTTGTAACTATTCAGCAAATTTCATCTATCACCGGAATGAAAAGAAAATGAAAAGATGCACCTATAATTTTGATTTCTCGTTTATTTTTCACCGTTATTCCGGTACAGTGGGTGTTTTAAGACTTTTAAAATGCCGTTGACCACAATTGATTCATCCGAAAAAAACGCTTCGTTGTTATCATACAGCGTGTGTACATAAAATCTGGAGCACTTTAAAATGCAATGCCATTCGACTGCAATGTTTCTTCGATCCATGCGCGATCTTCCTCCGTAAGTATCGACCAGACCGTTGGGCCGGAAGAGGTAAGGCAGTAGGGGTGCGATGACATAAGACCGATTAGATAGTAGTGCTGAGAATATGGATAAAGCGCTTGGACCAAGGGGTTTCCAAAAGTCGCCTGTTGATAAAAACACACACGAAGATACTTTCATTTTAAATCACGCAATCAGGGATCTAGAGAAGAATTCACGTGGGGCGATACAAAATTCGCCTTTCTGGTGCCAACTGATTCGTTGTCTAAAGCTTGATGATCTTGAGTGAAATAAAGTAATGGATGAACGTTTTTATGAGCTTTGTACCTGGCAATCGAAGTCGCGCGGTACGGGTTCGCCACATTGAATATTCCCCTCCAATGGTGATCTAGACCGTCCGACCTGGTCCAATTTTTCGCCGCACTCCGTATTATTAATCATGTGCAGTTCTGCTCTTACCGTTTGTTCACCACCTGGCGAGAAAAATAGGAATTTCACGAAATCAGTCGCGAAATTCGATTGATATTCAATTAAATGTCGCGTTTCCGTCTCATTTTATAAACCACACTGAAAAAAAGGATTGGTAAATTCAATTTAATATTGTTCAAATCAACCAAATTTCGCGGTCACAGGTGGCGAAACAAATATGTAGTTGATTTAAACAAATAATTACGTTGAATTGAAAGTATGAATTCTGTTATGACAACCAAATCGTGATTTGGTTTAACCAAATTTTCAGTAGACCCAACCAAATATACAGTTTTTCTGATCCTGTGGATTACTTAATTTGATCGTATGTTAATTTGCAGAACACAAATTACTGAAATAAATTGACCATACATATGCTGAATTTTAATTCAATTTTATTATCAAGCTACGTATTAATTATATATGAGTATATAAATATATATTTTTTAACAGTGAAGTAAACATATATTTATATACAAATATATATTTTTCATATATATAAATATATATGTATAGCGTATCCGCTATGAAGCAGAACCAGCTTTTTGGCCACCCTCCGAACGAGGGCCGTTCGGTTTTCGAGCAAGCGCATCGGACGTCAAATCCGGTATATAAAAATCGTCCTCAAATTGAGAACAATAACAATCGTTGCTATGCTTCTATATATGTTTTCCCTGGCTCGAGGTCGCTTGGGAGCGAAACGGTGGCCATGCGCCGCACTGCGGCCAATGCACGAACTTCTCGCTGCTATCGCAATCATGAATTGAACCAACTAATTTTAAAGAGTATATTCAAACAAATGTTGAATAGAGCTCAACGCATAATTTACTCAAACTAACGACGAGAATCATTCTAATGTATATCATTTGACTAGATTTGTTGAACTAAATAATTGTTACTAATTATTTTGTTGAAACAACCATTACACGTCAAATGATAGTCATACTGAACTTTTTGTACAGTACCTCAATTTCCATTTCGCCACGTGTCAGAAGTAATTATCTTAAAAATAATTCTAATATAAAAACACATAGTATCGTTTTTTTTTTCAAACAGGCCATAGCTGATGACTAAGTTCAATTTGAAAAAATATTTAGTTAATGGAAACAAAATATAGTCAAATTTACCAAATGTGCTACTAACCAAATAGCACGGTTGAAATAGCTAAATCGATTTAGTCGATCTAACCATTCTGCGATTGATTCAACCAAAATATGATCCATTCTATCAAATTTCGGTTGACCAAATTTGTAAGGTTGAATTTACGAAACCTTTTTTTCAGTGCAGAAGAATTAGAAAATTTATTATACGCATCAACCTTATGGGCGAGTGTAAAGGCGCCATCATAGTGTAGATGTACACGTTACGATTACTTACCGTACATCCTCCATCTGCCGGGTACATAGTTTTCCTCCATGAAGAATGGATTTACGCCCAACAGGCATACGACGTCAACGTTACGAACTGACGGTATGGGTTTCTCGAGAATCAGAATACCAAAGTTATGTCTACGATTCTCGCCGTCGAAATCCTTGTGGATTATAATTTGGCTGACGTCTTGACGCTCTTCAAACTCATATTCGCGATAAGGATCCGATCGTCCAGCAATGACCTCGATGGCCGCAGGATCTTCTCTGTTAAAGTATTGTTATTTTTAATGGTATTCATCCGCATCGTGCTTTTTCATTCCATTTCATAAGTAAATGTTGATTGTTGAGGAAAATCACTTACCCAACAACGCAGTGAGCTGCAGTGAGCACTACTTGAAGATGAATTAGAGCACCGTCGCACCGATTTTGATTTTGATTTTTGAAGTTTACATTCACCAACCACCCAAATTCATTATAATATGAATGAGGCTCCTCCGGGGATGCCACGAACCTGACGCGCTCTCCACACCGGAGCGTATCGCTACGACCTATAAGTGAATAAAAAATCGTTGGGTATACAAATTCAGCTAGGAACGGCGTGAATTTCATTTTTGATTGTCGATCAAAGTTCAAACATATATGCTCAAGGAAAAGCTTGTCGTATATCATTTTAAGAGCTAATCATCGTTAAAAATTCATTAATTGCCTCAATATTATCATACCGTCAGTGCTTGATACGCGTATAAAAAATAACGATATAAATAGATAATTGACTCATCGTCATTCCACCCTTCAACTATATTATTGCCATTTTTGTCTCTCGTTTCGTTGTAAAGTTCAACGAACAGGATTATATACCGGAATATGGTTGGGGCCAGTTTTTATTACTTCAATACTCGGTGTTTTTCGTATAGTAACAATGAGTAATTGTCAATATCCGTGAAAGAACGGTACCTTGCTTGGCGTCAGCGTCATTGAGCAACTTAATTAGCTCCTCCGGCGACAAATTCTGTTCAGCTCCGTATTTCCGCTCTTCGGGTGTCAGGTCGTCTTGTGACTGTCGCTCTCTAGCGTGACAGTTGCTGCTCAATATCAGAGCTGACAATAAAATCAATTGCCACATTTCAATTTCGTTCCTCAACTTTAGCGAGTCAACTTTGATCTGTAAACAAGTTAATAGAGAAAACATATTACCACAACCGTGTGAAAACATCAATAACGCCACTTGGCGCTGAGTGTACGCGTTATCTGACGAAATATACACCGTTTTTGTCCGCGTGTTTTTCCCTCGGCCTTTTCAAATGGACCCGCAATTGCGATTCCAAAGATTTTATATACGCAAAGAGATTCGTGCAAAGAAAATTCAACGATGAAACGCATGTGCATTCATCATTGTATTGCTCGTAAGCTTGTGTATCATATGGACTCATTGTCCGTCATTTGCCCCGGACTAAGTTATAGAAAGTGTCATTCTTTCGTAGCATTTGTCGCAAAGCATGCATTTTCGATGACTGCCCCTTGTGGAGGGTGCCGATGCCATCGATGGCGCGGAAACACTCGGGCGCCAATAACCGAGAGAGGCCTCGGAAAGAATCTTTTTCGAAAGCGGACGATTGTCGATAATGACATGATGAAGTTATCTTCTGTCGCGATTGATACGATACTCGTTTCTACAAATTTGAGTGACATCTTGCGTTCTGACGGTCGTACGCTTAGCGAGTTACAGAAATAAATTTGAAAAATATTTTACTCACAAGAATGAACTGCGTCCGTGACGTTATAACGACGACTCTTCAGTAGACTGAAACAAGACGAACTTCGAATCTCGCGATATCTTTTGCACTGAGCTTCCACGGATGCCATCAGCCTTATATACTTCTCGTTCTAGCCGCATACGTTTTGGCACATTATATAACCACCTGACGTTTCCTTATGTTCCACGAGTTATAGCTGCATGCTTATTGGCGAACACTGTATTGTTATAAATTGAAAAAAATACTTTTCACCGATAAGTTCTCTTGTTTCCAGGAAAAATAAACGAAATGCAGCAGCGGCAATCTTTTCTTTACAATTACTGTGACTTTTATGTTGATACACGATGAGGTGGTTGCAAAAACTAGCGATACTCCGGAGCATACATATTGCCCAATGGGGCTATACTATGGTCGCTAAATGCAAAAACGATTCAATATCGGAAAATTGGGTGAACTAAATCAATAAGAATTTGCTGCTCTCGGGTCCGGGAATCTTTCGTTTGCCGGCAGTCGCTTAATTAATCAAGTGACGAATTTTTTCGCAGCCGTGACGAAATAAATATATATATCTAATGAATGTGCGAATGCGCGAGGGTACAATAAACCCTCCGCATCTTGATTACCGTACAAGCAATAATATTTCGTCGTGTACCTACACCGTATAGCTTAACGCGTCATCCGCGCAAACTGCGTTTTTAGCATTTTTTACATAACTTCGGTATTTGCGTGAACGAAATGACATATATGACAGCGAATATAGAGTCGGAAAATATAAAAATATGAACACAAAGAGTGCGCTGTAAAGCGCTCCTGACATGATTTACGACGGCGATGGCTGCGAATAAAAGAAACACGTGATGTCAGCACAGGCAGCGATGTCAGCAGAGGGAATGGCGAATTTTCATGCTGCGCAGTAGCCGCGAGAAAAATAATTTTATTTCACAAGTTTTTCAAACCGAAACTCAATGACGCTTCACGATGCATCGGTCGAGTTATGAGACAACCGGTGTGCGGATGTGTAATAATTGCGTGTTATCTTAAATGTAGCATATACCACATGCCCTTTTACAGCATTAAACATGGATGTTAACCAAAAGTGCGTTTTCAGCATATTTTGCAAAAACCATTGTCAAGCAATCTGTCGGAGTATATGGGAGCAAGATCGACGATTTGATTTATTTCCTTTACGCGGAGAAATCGAAAATGCACATGCAGAGTATGTAGAAAATACCGCGGTGACATAGATCGGAAAAATCCTGAGAAAAAATGAGCTTAGAAAACGCTGGCTGACTTGATTAAATCGCTATCGAAGCGGATAATAATTTCAATTTCCACGTTTTCAACTTCGTTCGTCGGCTTTAGCGAGTCAACCTCAATCTGTTAACAAGTGAATGAAAAAAAAACACGTAACTTTAGCATAACACCATGAAAAGCGCAAAACAGCTCTTGGCACTGAGTGCACACGTCATTCTCGACAAAATATACGCGGTCTCGATCCAGCAATTGTCTTTTCTACCGGGTCCTTCAATCATACTATCTCCCGCCAATAGGATTATGACAAGATCTTATATGCGCGAAGAGAATCGTGCGAATAAAATTCAACGAAACGTGCGCTTCTTTCGTTCATTTGTCATTAAGCATTTTCGATGACTGCCCTAGTTGTGCAGGGCGCTGAAGTCATCGGTGCCGTGAAACCAAGGGGCTTCCGCGGAAGCATCTTTTTACAATTTCAACTTATCGATTCTCAACCGATCGAGATTGCTCATCTTTCATCAACATGATCACAGAGGTTCCTAGAAAGTTTTACTTTCATCTTTTGAATCGGTCAAATTTTCGGATTCAGTGGGTAATACACACAGTATGTAATAACGCTTCATATAATAGCCTTGCCCTATATACTCTACTATATTACAATTTACATTTACATTCATACAATATTTATATTTATACAATTTTCCCATACATCCCCCTTTGCGTTTTTTTCGCCAATTTTCAACATCGATTTTGAGGATGAAGCAATTGACCCATCGACATTTAACTTTCACCATTGCTTAAGTCTACTCGAGAGCTTTTCAAGACACCCCCAAAAAGTATATGTAGCTTCATTAGGGAGGAAGTTATGATCATTTGAAATTCCGACTTTTCGACGATTCTGAAAAAGTGGCAAAAAATGAGTCAACATTTTTTTTACAAATTTTCAATATTTCAAAAGCTTCTTCGATCGAAAATTTCCTTCTGATCACGAAAGCCACCGACTTTTTCCCGAAAACTCGAAATATCAGTAAGAAAATAAAAAAAAACAGTCGAATTTAGAAAGCGAACGGAATTCGTTCTTTTTTTTTAATCTTTAGCTAAACTTTTAACCACGGAGAAGAATCGAGATCCGAATTGATACCTCTCGTACGGGTAATGGAGCGTGTGAAATACGAAGAGAAATCACGATGATGGAGATGTATATTTACAATCAAGATTTCCAATTATGCGAAAAAATCTCCCACAGCGTACAGGAGATTTAATTGTCGATTGTTAATTGATACATCGATCAATTTGCAAACTGCGACACACTTATACATACATATATATATGTACATACACGCACACTCATATCGCATACGTACGTATGAAAAGGCGCGGTATATAATTTTGTATACAAATCATCTATCACGAGCTCTCGAGAGATTCTCGTCAGGTTGTTTGTTTCTGATGTATCTCTCGTCGCTTATTAACTCTCCGTGTTCGCATAAATTTCCCATACACATACGTACATGCCACGGTGTGTAACATTTTATCTCGACGCTGTGCGATCGATGCATTTATCGATTAGCCGCATCACAGAAGAAGCAACAAGATTTCACGTGTGCATGAAAACTTAAGGGGCAGAGAAGGGAAAAAGAGTCAAATGTCTCGCTTTAATCACATGAAACTCGACGGCCGATGATTGCAAAAGATCTTTCCGATCCACCCACTCGCGAACACCACGGCTGATTGAGAA